>VBRH01000811.1:0-20562 GCA_014578085.1 Cardamine resedifolia | reverse complement strand
TTTTTTTTTTTTTTAGATTCGCATATACACATCAAGGTATGAGACGCGAGTATTGATGGTGTTTGCCACCGAATCTCCGGTTCTTCCCTCTCAATGTATCAAAGGGTGTAGGCGAATAATGACATCATAGGAAAATCCTAGCCTCGCTTCCAATCCTCTGTGTGATCATTCCTCACCAAGCAGAATAATGGGATCGCTGGAAACATTCATAACCCTCTACTCAGAAGAAAATCATCTCATCTTTTCATGCTCTTATTTATTAATTAACAGAAGGGGAGAGAGATACTATTACTTTTAAACACATGGGTTCATATTTCAGATATGAATGAGGAATCAAGCTCTGTGAATACTAACCACATCGATGAAGTGAAATTTTTTGGCTCAGGCTTTAAAAGAATTCTGCTGGAAACATGTGTGTCTTCTAGTTAACTGGTCAGCCTTTGGATTTTTCAATAGTCGATCTGTAACTGATTCTGTAACAATGGTCACTCAGAAGCAAAGTCAAAATAGTAGATTCAAAAACAAGATCATAATCTCCAACAAAATTTTGACTCAATAAAACAAATTTGACACAAAAACGACTGACTCTAAGAAAAACAAATACAATGTCAGCGACTACCTACCCCAGACTTAAATAACACTGTCCCCAGTGTTATCAAGCCTAAGTTTGGTGAAAGAAATCAAACGAATGAAGTGGAGTGGTGAAAATCGAAGAGGTTACCCGAGATGGTGATGAGTGTCAACCGACACTGAACTGGTATCGATCGATACCAGTCGTTGGTCGACAGAAACTCCTATTTTCAACGACAAGGATCCAATTGTGCCCAAAAATTGTGTCAAGCGATCCAAATGTGTTATGGTTAGCACTGTTAGATCACTTAAACACAAGTCATAAGCAACAAAATATCATAAAAGCATAAGTTCCACAAAGTTCAAAATGATAAGGTGCTGACAAAACGACTCAAAATATCAAAAGAAAAAGAAAAAGAAAAAGAAAAAAAAACGTGAAACCAGATAGTAAGAGGACTAATCCTCCTCAGTGGCGTCAGAGTCATCGCCAGCGGTGCCAGATGGTCCAGCCTGAGGTGGTGAGCGTGGTGATCGAGGTGAACTAGGACGAGGTACCGTCATGCAGGTACAACAAGAAATGGCCCTCCACATGGTCAAGTCGGTGTTGGGGAGCTGAACCAGATAGTCCCCATCAGAAGTGCTGAAGACCCAACGCCTCGCGGGCTTCAACCACCGCAGGTGCTCCAGATGTGGCTCGTCCATAGTAGCACGAGTAGAGTCAACCGCACAGCTCGTGGTGCGAATCCCAAGGTGGGGAAAAATGGGCGTAAGAAGACTACCCACAGACTCCGTCTTAGGCCGACCTGCAGTCTTGTCCCTCTTGCCTCGCGTGGTGAAAGGCTTGACCTTCAAAGACTCCAAGTGGTGCGCGAAAACTGCACCTAAGTTGACCGCAAGGTCCATCTCTGGCCACTCATACTCGTCATCAGAAATGATGTCTCCTATAGCGATAGACATCATAATGAGCTCAGACATCCTCATCTTATTAGGCTCCATCTTGCACAAGAGAGTGTTGCTCAACACCCGAGCCAGGCAGCGCAGAACGGGGTGGCGAATATCCATCTGGGTCATTGTCTTGCTCTCTTAAACCCCATGCCCAAAGTGACGCAAGAAAACCTGAATGTTAGGGAACTTCGCGGGAAAATCACACCGCGAGAAATTCCTGTTGAAACCATAGATATCATAGAGATCCTGGAATGGCAAACGATAACGCACTCCTCGAATCATAAAGGTCAAGACACCCTGCTGTGCAGTGACGGGAGCCCCACCAGTGTAGTAAACACGAACTGAAGCAAGGAACTAGCGTACTAAATCTGGGTAAAGAGGATACCAATGTGTAGGCATCGTACCCAAACCAATATTCTGCATAAAGTGGCCTAGGAGGTGAGGAAGAAGAAGTGGCTGCGCGTAGACACGCGTGTGGAAGATCAGTCTCTTCCTCTGATCCATCGAAGGTCACTCTGTATTGGTTACTAGACAAGCATGCTTTCACCAGGCCATTACGCCAAGTGAAACCGTCAAAGATCTTCACCCATTCCTGCAGATGGAACTCATGCGGTGAAGTCGCAAAGGGATTTACAGAAGTTGTCGCAGGTGGTTGCGAGCTCGATGCAACAGCAGTACGTGCTCTCTTCTTAGGTGCCATCTGCATCATCAACAAACACAAAACACAGCATCAATCCAACATCTCTCTCAAACACAGCAAAGACGATCAAGGCAGATACTGAGCATCGACCGATACTAGAGAAGTATCGATCGATACTCAGACAGTTATTGAGCTTCCACGAAGAACACAATTCAAAAATTCCAAAAGTGCAAACTGATGGATATATTTTGTGTTAAGTTCATATCAATTACTCAAACCTACTCATATCATTGTAGTATTTGAGGATCGAACCAAAGAGGTTAAGATCAATGCACTAAGAATACATGAATCGTTCTAAGCTAGAGCAAATGTTTTTGGGTTTTTATATTTTTGAACAAAGAATGTAAAATGCAAGAAAGAAAACAAAGGATAGAAGTGTTGGAAAAATGAATTAACTATCAAGAAGATGATTAATGGACAAACAATGATAATTTAGATTGAATTAAACACTATCCTAGAACATGGAATTCACAATTATGACTAATCCACTCTCGTGGCACTAATCACTTTGTTAATCACCAAATCAAGAACAAACTCTCGTTTGTGATAAGATGATTAGCAAGCTTTAATCTCCAATTCCACTTAGTTCACTAATCACCCTAGACATCAACTCTCATTGGCTAGGCATGAAAAGCTCACAAAAGGTTCGGTTCAAGCATTTCATCGAACACCTATCGGGCGTGAAATGCTTAAGTTCTAGTTTTGATCTCTCAATCCAAAATTAGCTTTAAGATCAACCTAAGTGAAAGATCTAACAAGATGCAACCTAAATCATCATCATCTAATCATCAAGACAATTAACAAATGATGCAAATGCACACAATCTATGCTATTCCTTAGGTTAAGATCACTAATTATGACTAATCCCCTCTCAAGGTACTAATCCCTTTGCTAATCACTAAATCAAGATCAAACTCTCATTTGTGATAAATGATTAGCAAGCTTTAAGATCAACATTCAAATCAACCAATAAACACCTTAAGTAACTACTCTCATAGGTTAAGAATGTTTATCTCTTATTTAGTTCTTTGGGGAATTTCATCAAACACTTGGTATTCATGAAATTCCCTTAGTTCTAGATTAACTTTCTCAAGCCTAATCTAGCATTAAGAACACTAAATAAGAAAGGAAAGCAAGGATTCATAACATAAGCATCATATATCAATCATCAAATCATCATAATCAAGCAAACCATGATCCAACAAAAAGTCTAAAGTCTAAAGAACATGAAGAACACAAGACATAAAGATAGATAAATTGCATAAATAAAAGATAGAGTTGAAGAAATCTTCTCTAGAGTGGAATTTGTATGAAGAACAATCAAAGATCCATCGAAGGTCACTCTGTATCAGTTACTAGACAAGCATGCTTTCACCAGGCCATTGCGCCAAGTGAAACCGTCAAAGATCTTCACCCGTTCCTGCAGATGGAACTCATGCGGTGAAGTCGCAGAGGGATTCGCAGAAGTTGTCGTAGGTGGTTGCGAGCTCGATGCAGCAGCAATACATGCTCTCTTCTTAGGTGCCATCTGCATCATCAACAAACACAAAACATAGCATAAATCCAACATCTATCTCAAACACAGCAAAAACGATGAAGGCAGATACTGAGCATCGACCGATACTAGGGAAGTATCGATCGATACTCAGACGGTTATCGAGCTTCCACGAAGAACACAATTCAAAAATTCCAAAAGTGCAAACCAAGGGTAATGAAGTGTAAGGCAAGGTTCGGCTAGGCTTAGAACACCTTAATCAAGTGAAAATCATCCAGCAAAACTAGTTCTAAGAGCCTAAAAGTCGAAAATCCAAACTTGGTTCATGGATTGAAAAGGTGAAATTCGTGTTTCATACCTTGTAGATCGTGAGAATGAGTGAGAGAATGAGAAAGAGCACGAGAATCCGAGCAGAATGGACACAAAAGGCACTCAAATCCGTTGAGAAACGAAGATTTGGTGATTTTTGGGAGAGTGTGTGCGTGTGTCGATCGATGGGTGTTATGAGGAAGAGAAAAACCCTAGGGTTTATAAGGAAACTTACCTGGGCGGCGGGTATCGACCGATACCATTAATGGTATCGATCGATACTCAGACAAGTTTCTGCTCTGTTGTGGCATGGAGGGTGTCGATCGACACTAGGTGGTGTCGATCGATACAGCTCGTCCAAATCTGTTTCACGTGAAGACACAAAACACAAAACAAAAAATAAAAAGAAAGGAAAAAGGTATGTACAGACTCACCAGTGGTTGCCTCCCACCATGCGCTTCGTTTAACGTCATTAGCTTGACTGGACTGTCTTTCAGGCAGTGGGTGCATCATCCAGAGGCAGCATGTGTCCATCTGGAATCACAGTTCTTGCAATGTAGTGTTTCACCCTTTGTCCATTGACTGTGAACTCTTTGTCGGAGGGATTAGTCAGGACAAGTGCACCATGTGGTTTAACCTCCTTGACAGTGAAGGGACCTGACCAACGGGAACGCAATTTACCAGGAAACAAATGCAAACGAGAGTTATACAGAAGTACCTGATCATTGGTTTCAAAAATTCTGCTGAGGATTTTCCTGTCGTGGTACGCCTTAGTCCTCTCCTTGTACACCTTCGAGTTCTCATAGGCATGATGCCTAATCTCATCCAGCTCATTCAGCTGGATCAATCGCTTCTCAGCAGCAGGCTTGATGTTGAAATTCAGCAATTTTGTAGCCCATGCTGCCTTATGCTCGATCTCCACAGGAAGGTGACATGCTTTCCCATACAGCAAGTGAAAAGGTGTAGTGCCCAATGGTGTCTTATAAGCAGTCCTGTAAGCCCACAGCGCATCGTCCAGCTTTGTAGACTAATCCTTCCTAGAAGTACCCACTATCTTCTCCAGAATTTCCTTGATTTGCCTGTTGGAAACTTCGACTTGTCCACTGGTCTGAGGGTGATATGGAGTAGCCACACGATGGTTCACACCATGCTTCTTCAGTAACTTCTCGAAAACCCTGTTGATGAAATGACTGCCACCATCACTTATAACAATACGTGGCACTCCAAAGCGTGGAAAGATGATGGTCTTAAACAGCTTAAGGACCACCGAAGAGTCATTGGTCGGACTAGCAATTGCCTCCATCCATTTGGAGACATAATCCACTGCAACTAGAATGTACTTGTTCCTGTATGACGAAGGAAAAGGCCCCATAAAATCGATACCCCATCAATCAAAAACCTCAACCTCAAGGATGAAATTTTGGGGCATCCCATGTCTCTTACTGATCTTTCCTCTCCTCTGACACACATCACACTGCGAGATGAAGGTATGAGCATCCTTAAACATAGTAGGCCACCAGAAGCCTGCTTGAAGAACCTTGGACACCGTCTTGAAAGTAGCAAAGTGTCCAGCATACTCAGAACATGACAGTGAAACAAAACCTCAGGTACCTCTGATTCAGCAATGCATCTCCTGTAGATACCATCAGAACAATGCTTATACAGGTAAGACTCATCCCAAAAGTAGCGCCTTATGTCTCGCAGAAACTTCTTCTTGGCATATTTTGGTAGGTGCTTTGGCTATGTATCTGCAGCGAGGAAGTTAGCAATATCAGCATACCATGGTAAATCGAAGTCAGCCGCAGCAACGAGATACTCCTCAGAAGCACCAAGGTGTTCCATGGTCAAAACAGGGTCAGAAGTCGACGGGTATCGACCGACACCAAGAGAGTGTCGATCGATACCGAAACCTGCAATTCGTGGGAATTGCTGGTTTTTTGGTAAAACCACTTTGAAACCCAGTTTCAATGAAGTAAATTGACTCCTCAGGTAGTTGATCATCAATAGGCACCTCTGCATCGATTCTCATCCTCGAAAGGTGATCAGCAACTCCATTCTCGACTCCTTTCTTGTCCTTTATCTCAATATCAAACCCTTGGAGCAAAAGAACCCAACGACAAAGACGAGGCTTGAGATCCTTGTTTTACATCACATACTTGAGAGCAGCATGCTCTGTGTGAACAATCACTTTGCTCCCAATCAAGTATGGCCGAAATTTGTCAAAAGAGAAAACGACTGCAAGTAATTCCTTCTCTGTTGTGCTGTAGTTCCTTTGAGCATCGTCCAACGTTTTGCTGGCGTAGTGGATGACAGGCACCTTCTTATCCTTCCTCTGACCCAGAACAGAACCTACAGCAAAATCGCTGGCGTCGCACATAATCTCGAAAGGCAAAGTCCAATCTGGAGGTTGCACAATATGAGCACTCACCAACTCCTTCTTAATCTCCTCAAAGGCTGCAAGGCACGCTGGTGTGAAATCGAATTGGGTCTCCTTGCATAATAGAGCGGTGAGTGGGCGGGTTATCTTGGAGAAATCCTTGATAAATCTCCTGTAAAACCCAGCATGACCCAGAAAACTTCTAATATCCTTCACAGAAGTCGGTGGTGGCAGACCTGTCATGACCTGAATCTTAGCCTTATCAACCTCGATCCCAGCTTTAGAGACCTTGTGCCCAAGAACGATGCCATCCTGAACCATAAAGTGACACTTTTCCCAATTAAGGACCAAGTGTTTCTCTTCACACCTCTGTAGCACCTTGCACAAGTTAGTCAAACAGTCCCTGAACGATGATCCATATACTGAAAAGTCATCCATGAACACCTCGACAAAGTCCTCAATCATGTCTGTGAAGATATACATCATGCATCTCTGAAAAGTAGCTAGAGCATTACAGAATCCAAATGGCATTCTCCTGTATGCGAACGTGCCATAAGGACATGTGAAAGTTGTCTTCCCTTGATCATCTGGATGAATCGGAATCTGGAAGAAACCTGAATACCCATCGAGAAAACAGTAGTAGGGATGACTAGCCAACCTCTCTAACATCTGATCAATGAAGGGCAATGGGAAGTGATCTTTCCTTGTGGCCGTATTCAACTTCCTGTAGTCAATGCACATTCGATGCCCAGTGATAGTCCTAGTAGGAATCAACTCATCCTTCTCATTCTTCACCACAGTTATTCCTCCTTTCTTAGGAACAACGTGCACTGGACTAACCCAAGAATTGTCTGAGATGGCATAGATAACCCCTGCATCTAAGAGCTTCATAACCTCCTTCTTAACCAATTCTTTCAGATTTGGTTTCAACCTCCTCTGATGCTCAATGGTAGCCTTTGACTCGTCCTCAAGATGAACCCTATGCATGCACAGATCCGGTGATATACCTAAAATATCATCAAGAGAATAGCCAAGAGCTTTGCGATGCATGCGCAGCTTGCTCAGCAGCAAGGCAGCCTCTGCGTTGTTCAAAGAAGCATTAATAATCACAGGGCATGTGGAATTAGGACCAAGAAAACCATACCTCAGATTGGCTGGAAGTGGCTTGAGTTCCAACTTAGGAGCTTTCTCCTGGCTCCAATCTCCAAGCTAAGTAGCTTGCTTGGAACATTCGGCCAACTCCCTGTCTGGTCGTAGGGTATCGAACGATACTAAAGGAGTATACTGAGCCTACTTTCGGTGAATATCGTACAATCCAACACAAAACTCCCTGGATCTGGAAGCTTCTTTGGGATTATGTTGGTCAAGATTGCACTGCACTCCTGAGTAAGCATCACACATCCTTCTTTAAGGTTCACGTTGCTGGATACCATCTTCTTGACATATCTTCTGAAAGCTGGAGAAGTCTTAATAGCATCGAGGAAAGGAAGTTTGACAATCAGCTTGTCCAATATCTGCTTGCATCTGGAGTCTTCTACCTCTTTCTTAGTCTTCCCAACAGCTATGGGATAAGGTATCCTCGGTATATAGACTCGTTCTGTAACTACTTAAGGCACCACATTCGAAATCTCAGGTGTCTTCTCGACAGTAGGCTCAGTATCGACCGACACGGGTTTTGTAGTTGTCCCGTTGCAGAATTTTGACTGGTGTCGATCGACACTTGGGTGTATCAATCGATACCCTGGGGATTTCAGAATCCACGTCGTCGAGATTGACGAAATTCTCTGCAGGTAAGCCACCTTTCACTCATGTATCCACCTCTTTTCCATTCCTCTGAGTGATTGCATTGATGTGCTCCCTCTTTGGGTTTTCTCCTCTACTTGGAAGAACACCCTCTTGTCTTTTCACAACTTCCGAAGTTTGAGCAACCTGAATTTCCAACTTCTTTTGGCTCACTGAGAGCTTCGATCCTTCCATTCAAGGTTATGTACAGATCATCCAACTTCCCATTGAAGCTCACTGTCATCTTATCCTGCCCTTGAACCAGCTGTTCAAGCATAGCCTCGATCTTACTCTCAGGAGTCTTAGCAGGTACCTGCTGATAAGATGAACTCCCATAGTTCCTTGTGTAACCACTGCTCTGGAAAGGTTTCTGGCTAAACTGATTCGACCCAAAACCACCTTGATTACCCTCAGATTTGAATCCTCCTTGCTGAAAGTTGTTGTTAAAGTTTCGGTTGTTGTTGTATTGATTTCTCTGGCCTTGAAAACCAGAACCACCAATTGATATATCATGGTTTTTACCTGTTTTCGACCATGATATAGGTCTTATTTATAGAGCTTTTATAGTGTTTTGGAGTCTTTTTAGAGTCTTTACAGGTCTTAGCTGCATTTGGAGTACTTTCATGATTCTTGGAGCTTTTAGATTCAATACGACGAAGTTGCTGCGAAGAGAAGTATTCGGAGATGAATCTTTGTGTTAGTGTCGATCGACACCAGCCATGGGTGTCGATCGACACCCGTCGCGAAGCACTTCGGGAGAAAGTTTTAAAGATTTGCAATTTGGCCCAGAAGTTTCCAAGATTTGTAATTTAGTCCATGCACGACTTTTAGGTTATAAATTCACGTTTTAGACTAGGGTTTTGATGATCAAAGTTTTAGAGCAAGTTTCAGACTCCTCTTGTTTCTCTTTCTCTAATACTTGTTTTGTGATTTTGATTTATGATATCTATTCAGTATTTGATGATGTTTGCATTGATCATGTCTGAGTAGTTCTCTTGTTAGGTTCAGGGTTTTTCAAGGGTTTCTGATGAATTGTTAAATTGTTGAATTATTGGGATTAATCAATAGAGTTCTTCATCTAAGATTGTTCTAACTGCTTATTCTAGACTCATGACCTAGAATTTGAATTAGGGTTTATTAATTGACACGAAAGTGTAATTGGTTGCTTGATCTATCTTAGGTGAGCAAAATTACCTATCCGCAAAGAAATTTGGTTTAGGAATTTTGTGAACTTATCGAACCTGTTTGCTAATGCTTGTTTGGAATTTTTAAGATTCGCAAAGAAATTTTGTTTCTTAGGTTTTAGGCATAGATAATTTACGCAGCGAAAGCTGGTAGGTTTTACCTTTGTGTTTCGAGTTCTAGAACGGTTCTTAATAATAATCCTGATTGTTTAATTAATTTGCAATTCTGATTTGCCTGAGATTTCCCTGTGTCTAGCGCTTTTCTCCATTGATTTAAACCTCGATTTAATATTTGCTTTGTCTCTTTAAATTCAATCTTCTTTGTTTAGCTTAATATTTATTCCGATAATCTATTGTGTAACCTAAGTCATTGTGGATTCGATCCCTAAGTACTACAGTGATCTTTTAATTTGAGAGAGTAGCTCAGGGTAAATTTGAGCATATCACCAATGTAGTTAACATCCTCTACCTCATCCTCATTGAAAACCTCGACATCTTCAACAAAATGAACAGCCTTTGTCGTCTTGCCCATCAACAGGTTATGCATAGAATCCAGTTTGGCTTGAACCTCAGAAATCTGTGAACCTTCCATACCACCAGCTAGCTTCTTACGCTCCATGTCAGCACTCTTGGTGCTATTGCTCGACGCAAAGTCGTAACAAAGGCGGGTATCGAGTCGGCTTTTATAATTTGAATAACGGAGAATTTCATAGTTTACGAGGACATCTAAGGGCTCGAAATTTTTACCCCTGGGAAACTTCGAGTTATTTCTCTTTATATTCTGATTACGAGAGAGTTAAATTTAACGGGAGATCTGACAGTTATCAACATGCCACGTCACTATGATTATCAAGTTCTTGTTTTTGTTCGACTATAATTATCATATTGTTCATGTAATGATGTTTGAATGTTAGCATCGTTAATCTTTTTAAAATGTTGTTAAAATCTATCTTTCATATCTTAACTCTTTAGTGATTTGAATCAACAGTTTTACTTGATTCTCCGGATAGATTGCAACTTGGGCAATGTTACCGCATAGTAATGTTTAATAAAGTTGATCAGAGTTACCGCATAGTAAAGTTTGACTCCGCGGATAGATTGTAACTTGAGTAAAGTTTAATCAAATGATGTCGTTTCCCAAACATAAAACCCAAGTCCAAGTCAATGGGAAAGCTTTCCTCAGGATTGAAATCTTCGCGTTTTATGCAGATTCTTAAGCTGTCTTTGGCAGGGCCATGAGAAGGGTGAACATGCATAGAGAAGCTATCACACTCATCAAGCGTCCAAGAACTCTTTTCATGTTTCCCGCAATACCAACATAATCACCATTGACTTCTTTCAACTTCAGGGGGAAAGCAGTTGTTCTCAGGATCGTAATCTTCGCGTTTGATGCAAATTCTTAAGTTGTCTTTGGCAGGGCCATGAGAAGGGTGAACATGAATAGAATGCATAGAGAATCTATCACACTCATCAAGCGAACCAAAAACTCTTTTCATGTTTCCAGCAATACCAAAATAATAACCATTGACTGCTTCCAACTTCAATAGGTAGCATAAGTTTCTCTCTCTTGGGGCTTTGGGTGCAATACATAGGACAGAGATCCTAATGAAGCCATCCACCAGCCCAAAACGCTCCACAACGACAAGTTCTCCTTCTTCTCCAGCCGAATTTTCTTTGCACTACAAGAAAACACAGTTTTTGCGACCCTCGAAAGTCATTTGCGACCATTTTGGGACCAAAAAGAATAGTCGCAAATATTTGGTTGCTAAATAAAATGGTCACAAAACAGTCGCTCTTTACTAATATTAACTCCAACTATCAGTCGTAATTTAAAGACTGATATATGACTCCCAATATCATTCCTAATTTAGAAACTGGTTTGCGACTAAAAAAATATTACAAAAAAAACAAAAAAATATTTCATAATTCGAAAATTCCAAAATTAAACTAGAAATTGAAATTACAAACTAAATTCGGATTCCAAAATTAAAATTGAAATTGAAATTACAAACTAAAATAGAAATTGAAATTACAATCTCCACGCCTCTTGGCCGTGGGGAACGCAAACCACTGAGGCAGCCTCGCGAGCAGTCTCCGCCCTCTCCTCAAGCTCTCTCAGCTCCGCCGCCTCCATCCTCTCCATCTCCTCCAACGTCCACCTGTACTCCTCCATTCCCCACTCCATATCCCTAAATTAGATGCTCAGAACAAAGGAAAAAAAATCAGAACTAAACAAAATCCATCTAGTCCTTTCATTGATGAGCAGTGAAAAAACAAATACCAAAGGAGCAAAAGCATAAGAGATGGACTTACGCGACAATCACTACATCATCTCCATACAGAGAAGTCCTCTGATATGCAGCACTGTCCCCAACCAAGCAAGCAGACGCCTGGTGTCATCATCATCACGGTTTAAACCCAATAAAATGTATGTGTTGAATTGTTGAACAAAAAACAGAACAATTTGACAAAGCCAATGGGGTACTTTCGAAAGCAAATACATATATTTGTTATTTGTTGAAGGAAGGAAAATATTGCAAACTGTAAATAATTTTATTGGGCTAAAAAATATGATTACCTGTGAACGCGTCAACAACCGAATCTGGACATTCCAAACAAAACCCTCCCACACTTGTTCTTCCCATCTAACTTGCGCTCTCTCATTTTCACTTCAAACAGAGTGAAATAGAGCAATTGGGGGAAGAAAGGAGCATCTGACCTCAAATGGAAGGTGTGTATGTCTGTGTGTGTGTCTTCAAAAATATCCATGAGCAGCTAACTAACTTGTATACTGTAACACATCGTCATTACAACATTCATCAACCCTTTTGGCTACACAATGTTTCTCCCAACACTTTGATCTACTTCATAGAATTGCAGCATAGATGACTGAACCTGCACAAACCCATTAAAAAAGACACATTAGCTTAACAATTTACTCATTTCCTACATATCCAATGAATCTGACAATTTCCAACACTATCCAAAATCAATATTGCAGAGACGACCCTGTTAAAAAACAAATCCCCAAGATTCCGAATTCTCAAGAATGAAGTAAGCTACAATAAAGAATCTATTACAATGGTAACAAGTTTAATGAATATCAACATGAGAGGCAAGAGATTCAGAATCCATACCTTATTATCCCCACGAAACTCAGCCTCGTTCTCAACAGCAACACAATCCCTCGGTGACTCGAACAAAAAAATTCTGGAACTTACAGAACGTGAAAGCTGAAAAACGTTAAATCGCCACCTAATCTTCTTAGCGGTTCCCATCCAACTTCCTCTATCTACAAACCGATATAACAATCGTTCATCAACCAAAATTGTATAATGTGAGAAATCGATCTTAGAAAGGAAAATAGAAAAGACCGATGATTAACCTCCGAGTAAACCTTGTGGTAAAATGAAGACGACTTTGCTAATTCCTCACATCTTGCACAACCTATAGATTCCTGAGAAAATTTGTTTCGAGATCGGGAACAATCCGGAATCCCGAAGCCTAGAGATCGGGATAGATCGAGAGAGAGAGAGGGGTAGAGAGAAATACCTGACTATGAGGAATGTGGTCTTGTAGCGGCAAGAGAGAGGCGGTGGTGTGAAGCAGTGAGGGAGTCGGCGATAGAGAGGGAGTCGAGAGAGAGGGAGTCGGCGAGAGAGAGGAAGTCGAGTGAGGGGAGTCGAGTGAGGGGGGACCGTCGAGAGAGAGAGTCACGACGAACGAGTTTTCATCTCATATATGCCTAAAACTCAAACCAAAGTCTGAGATATCCCGTTATAAAATGATTTTTGTTTTGATTTATTGTTAATTCGAAAAACACATGTTGTTACCCAAGCCACAACTCCGAAATTACAACTTATACCAGAGTTTTATCCGTCCACCCAAAATCCTATCGGATCTAATCCGGAACCCGATTACTAAATATTGAAATCAACGACAAACTCAATAATCCCTAAATTGAAATCAAAACCGTTTCTAACTGATCTTCAACACTCTTCGTAAAACTAGGGATAACTCCCAAATCGGGTTCGATCGAAGAGGACAAAGATGGCAAAGAAAAGGTGGCGAAATAAGAGGACAAAGATTGTTCGAAATGAAGAGGTAGAAGGTACTCAAGATGGAGAGAGGGGTTCTGATCCAGTTGTGGAAGTCCGAACGAATGAAGAGGTAGAAGAAGAAGGATTGAGTTTGCGATCTCCGGTTCGGATAGGTGAAGAACTCGGTCTGGTTGAAGAAGAAGGAGATGAAGATGAAGGAGATGAAGGAGAAGGAGATGAAGGAGAAGGAGATGAAGATGAAGGAGATGAAGGTGAAGGAGCTGAAGGAGATGAAGAAGAAGGAGATAAGGACGAGGAAAATACCCACTGGGAAGTACCCACTCGGGAAGCAGCCGAACCGTGAGCGACCCAGTCGAGTCAACGGTAAGTAGTTGGATTCGATTGAATAATTAGGTAGAACTAGGGAAAACTAGTGTGATTTTGTATTTGAATTTCTGGGTTTTAGGTAATACTGGTATAAATAGGTAAAACTAGTGTGATTTTGTAATACTGGTAGAACTAAATAAAACTAGTCGGATTTTATATCTAATACTGGTATAACTACGTAGAACTAGTCGGTAAAATTAGTCTGATGAGAAATTTCTGAAAAAGTATACCTTGGTAATACTTGGTAAAACTGTTTGTTACAGGATTCCGAGGAGGAAACGACAGCACTACAACCTCTGAAAATGTACTTCCCGCCGACGGAGTATAAGAAGAAAATTAAGATATCGACGAGGTGTTATATCCACGAAGCTTTGAAAACGCTAGAGAATTTGAATCCTCCGCTCACTTTGGTTGAGAGGAACTAGTTTGAGAAGCATCTGCAGTTCAAACACATTTTCCACATGCCAAGGGACAAAAAACCACAAGCTTATGGGCATGTGGATGCTCCTTCTTCAAACAGCATGCATCGAAAAGGAAAAGGAAGTTTGGTTCATAGTAAATGGTGTTCCCATCCGGTATGTTCTAAAGGAACACGCCTTGATATCGGGATTAGACTGCCGCAACTACCCACTGGATTATAAGAAAGTTGGCAGTTTGAACTTCGTGAAGAAACATTTTACACGAACAACAATTAGACTTCAAGACGTGAAAGAAAAGCTAGAGGAAATGGTACATCCAACGGAACGTTCTCGAGAAAGGTTGAAGATGGTGGTCCTCTACTTCTTATCCAACATTGTTATAGGGCAGACAAAGTGTGGAGTCATTCTTTCTAAGAGCGGTGGAAGATCTTAAATTTTGTAAGAAATTTCCTTGGGAGAGATTGTCATTCGATCACATGGTAGGAGAGATCAAGCACACGATGACTCGTTTTGGAGGGGTCGTCAAGGAGGGTGTATTATGGCCGATTCCAGGTTTCTGTATTCCTATGGAGGTAAGTAAAAATTATTTTAGGTATTGGTAATTGTTACTAGTTCTTATAATTGAAACTAACTCTAACTATATGTGTGTTGTATAGCTCATTTGAGGCAATTTCAGAATTGGGGAATAAATTCCAAGAAGGTATTCCAGGCGCAGACTTAAATTGCCCTAGGATGTGGAAGACAAGGTTCAAGAAAAGCGAAATGAAAGGGTTTCCTCTTTCGAAAATAAATGAAGAACTTGGTACAACTAAGGTTAGTTATCCTTTGCATATGAATTATTTTGTGTTATTATGTTTTTAATCTTTCTTCATTATTTACATTCACAGGACATTGATAGTATCCTGATAGCTATAGGTGAAGAAGAAAACTCTCTTATGGCTGGAATCACGGAAGAAGATGACGACGATGATAAGCATGATGTCATTGTTGCAAGTTGGATGCAGCGTCTTCGCAAAGGAAATACCATATTGTTTGAAGAGATGTACAACCAAGATGTCGCTTCCCGATTAGGAGAAGAACCTGAGAATGCGGTGAACGAGGAAATATCCACCAATGAAGGACCGGGAAACACGCCTTTAGCTGAATTGGTGGATCTCGTAAACACCATGAAAGAAGAGATGGGAGAACGGTTGAAGAAAATTGAAGACAAGGTTGATGGGTTGGACAAAAGAGTCACACCGTTGAAAGCTTATGTGAAGGAGCAATTAGAGAACTCAAAGGTAACATTTTAGGTTCTTAAATTCTAAAATGAAAAGGTAACACTTGGTAATACTTGGTAATACTGGAGTATAATTGTATTCGATTGCAGGCGCCTGCAGACCCACCAGCCGATCATGTTGGTCTTTCTCAAGAAGAAGACAATGATTTACGAAACATAAAAAAGGGTGTTAAACAGACTGTTCGGACTGGAGTAGACAATCACGTGAGTAGGCCAACGACAAGGTCAAGGAAAAATGAGGTGTGAAGAATTATGGTGGTTGTTTGGATTTGTACTACTGGTATTACTATGTAAAACTATGTTGTCGGTTTTTGTATTTGAATTCGTATTACTGGTTTTATTAGGTAAAACTATGTTGTCGGTTTTTGTATTTGAATTCGTATTACTGGTTTTATTAGATAAAACTATGTTGTCCGTTTTGTATTTGAATTCGTATTACTGGTAAAACTGGGTAAACTAGGACAAACTATGTAGTTTGTTTTTGAAATTGATTTCGTACTACTGGGTAAACTAGGACAAACACATCGATTCTTACAAACAGAAAAGAAAGATAAGTCTTACAAAAGAAGAGAATTCATCTCAAAAGAAGAAAGATAAGATAAGTCTTACAAAACAAAGAGCACTCCAAAACAAAGATAAGTCTTACTAAACTAAGATGAATCGATTCGACCCACAGCACCCGCCACTAACTCCTTCAGCTTTGCAATCTCTTCATGCATTTGTTGTATCTGAAATTCATGGTGTCCGAAGCTTCGAATCTTCTCTGACTGCACATCAACCTCCTTCCTTAACTTAGTCACCTCTTCTTTGATAGCGTGAACCCAAATTTTCCGAATGTGGAAGCCATCATTCTGCACATGAAGACATATATAGCATCACATATTCAATATTGCCATTATTCTAAAAATTGATGTCCTCTTCTCACCTCAAACACATTACATGTAAAGTATCTCCTTCCTAGGTCTGCTTCGGTTTGATAGGTCTCCTCGATGATGCGTCCACCACATGGACATGTTTTAGGAATTCCATAGTCACCATCGGCGATGGCATAGTATATGTCGTATAGCTCCTTGTTCCTCTTTGCATCACTGTAGTATGGGTCCATAATCAAATAAAAGAAAACCTGATTCGAGAGAACCCGAAATCGATTGAGAATGAAAAAGAATTCAGGAAAAATAAATGAGAGATAAAAAATGGATTTGTGCTCTGTGATGTGCTCTGTGGAGGAGAGGGAGTAATAAATGGAGGGAAAAAATGGAGGGAAATGATGGAGGGAAATGATGGAGGGAAAAAATGGAGGGAAAAAATGGAGGGAAATCGAGAGAAGAAACCCAAATTTCCCACGTGTGCCATCTTTTACTCACATGTGCGCCAAATTTACACATAGTTATACAGAATATAGTAGTTATACGAAAGTTCTCAATAGTTTTACTTTGGGTGTTTTCAATTTTAATTAGTATTACCTATCCTTAAAATTTGTTTTTTTTTAGTTTTACAGTTGATTTAAGTCGATAAACATATAATTCTGAGTGTTTTATGCATTAATATGTTTTAAAACTATATTTCTGTAACTTTTTCATCCTAAGTTGGTTATTATTTACAAAATGACATTAAAAGTATAAGGACTATATTGTGTAGATTACTTCATAACAACCCAATATGATATAATTTCGCAATTTCCCACTTAATACATGTTGTAATATTTATTTCTGACGTTTACAACGCCAATAAGTCTGTTGAGTAATTTTGGTTAAGGTTTTGTAAAATCAAAATTTTTTTTTTTCCATTTTCAACTCTAATCAGTAATACCAGTTTGACCAGTTATACGTTCTTTGCTTAGTAATACCAGTTTGACCGGTTTGGCGAGATACATGTTTTACAATACAAAACAGTAATACTAGTTTCACCAGTTATACATTCTTTGCTTAGTAATACCAGTTTGACCAGATACCTATTTTACAATACAAAACAGTAATACCAGTTTGACCAGATACCTGTTTTACAAAACAAAAGCTGAAGATAAAATCAAACACTACTAGAATTATCATCTTGAAACCCTTTAATGCTAGCTCCCAAAGCTATGAATAGGTACTTGAATTTTTCCTTCTCATCCAATTTCACATTTGTTATTGTACCAGGATTGACCTTCTCTAACATGTACAAATAACAATACATCATCTTGTAGCTTTCTTCCGGGCTACCACGCAAATCACAAACAACTTGCTTTTTCCCTCTCGCCGCTATAGAGTATGATATCTTCACACCAAATTCTCTCTGAACAAGAGCCATGATACTTGTAGGAGTTGGAGTTTCCATTTTACCTGGATAAAGCTCATGCATAAGAGATGCAACTAATTGTGGTGTGCATTTCCTCTTCATGTTGCTTGTACTCTGACTAGCCCGAGAGCATGTATGTATCTTGGTGTACCTTCTAATCGAGAAGGTATTTGTCTTTGGAATCTTTGCAGCTCGTAAACGCCATTTACAGCTTTCTTGACAACATTTTAGCACTAAACGCACCTTATCCGACTTTGTTATAGCAAAACAAAAACAGTTAACAAATGCGGCTCTATCCACCACCTCTTGAAATGCCTGCTTATTTGGAAATTCTTGATGTACACTCACACCCAAACCGTCTTCCCATGCCTCTATAAACTGACTAGATTCTACAACAGGTGGAAGCTTAACATATTCATCACGCATATCCGAATCATCCTATTTAGTATCATCATCATCCTTTTTAGTATTATCAACACCATCCTCTTTAGTATCATCATCATCCTCTTTAGTATCATCATCATCATTTGAATGCAACTCTTCATAGTTCATACCAAAAGAACTTTTGCCCGCTATCGACAGTTGCACGAGCAATTCCGCTATAGTGATAACCTCCACAAACAAAATACATCTACGATTCTCTTTACCAATGGACGTTAGATAAACACACAGATCCTCATCATCAGAAATAGTAAACTGTTCCTCACATCCCACTAGTGGAATGTAACTCAATTGCAATTTAACCTTACTTTCATCTAACGTAAGTTTCTTGTATATCCTAGCTTCTATCATCAACAAAGTTATCTCCTCCACTGATGTCTTCAACATTAAACTATACATGTGACCTTGGCATTTAAAATGTATGGTGACCTTTGGCTTGAGAAACTAGGCTTGTAGTGGCCACTGACAGTGGCATGAGATTTACAGCCGCTCCAAGATCGCATAAACTCTCTTTGAAGGTCAAGGCGCCCAAAGAACACGGTAGAGTAAAAGTACCTGGGTCAACTCGTTTCTCCTTGATAATTAGCGGAGGTATGTTCTCTGGGTTGATGTTCATGTAATCCTGCCTCAGTTTCTCCTTTTCTTGATCTTTTCTGAACCTCTCCATTACGACTTCTTTTGATTCAGCTTCCTTTGATAACCTGAGATGCGGGGGCTTGTAGTTCGGTGGAAGGTAACTTGATCTACCAGCTGGTGGATCCTAGACTCGTTGCTTTGGAGGGGTGGAATTTTGCTGTTGTGAGAAACCTGGAGGCGCATTGAGGGTTGGCTGTTGCTGCTGATAACTGTTCTGGTACTGAGGTTTAGGAGCATAACCCTGATTCTGGTTGTAGGGAACAAAAGGCTTGTTCTGGTGTTGCTGCTGCTACGGAGGGTAAACCTGGTCCTGGGGGTTTGCAACGTTTGTGCTCCTGTAGGACAGATTCGGGTTCGCCTTATAGTTGTTGTACCCTTTGTTGTAACATCCTTGATTCTGTATGTAGCAAACCTCTTCTAGCTGCTCGCTCTCCCCAACCTGAACCTGACTCGGGTCTTCTTCAGAAACGAAGTGAATCGGCCTCTGTTGGCTGAGTATGAACTTGTCAAGCTTGTCCTCCAAAGCTTGAATCTTCTTCTTGTCATTTGAATCAGAACTCCCTCTATAGCTCCTGTCGTAGTCTTCAGCATAATTCCCATCATATTGGGCAAGATTCTCAACTAACTCCCAACCTTCTTCAACATCCTTGTTCAGGAAGTTACCGTTGCTAGCTGTATCAAGGAGCATACAGATTTTGGGCAAGACGCCCCTGTAGAGAGTGCTGAGAAGACTCTCCTTGCTGAAACCATGGTGAGGGCACTGAGAGGTGTAACCCTTGAATCTCTCCCAGGCTTCACAGAATGTTTCAGCATTTTTCTGAGCGAAGCCAGATATCTCGTTGCGAAGGCGTGCGGTCCTAGCGTTAGAGAAGAATTTGGCAAGAAAAGCCTTCTTGCACTGGTCCCAGGTAGTGATCGAACCAGTATGTAAGGTCTTCTCCCATTGGTGAGCCTTGTCGCCCAGAGAGAAAGGAAACAATCGCAGCTTGAATCCATCTTCACTGACTCCATTAATTTTGGTTAGGCTACAGAGCCTATCGAACTCGTCCAAGTGATCGAGTGGATCTTCCATAGGAGGCCATGTAACTTGTTACTCTGAATCATGGAGATGAGACCGCTCTTGATCTTGAAGTTATTGTGCTGCACAGGAGGAGCTATGATGCCCTATCGCTGGTTATGAGTACGAGGAGCATCCCCTGCTCCAATGAAGCGTGCCCTCCGTGGTTGAGGGTCTTGTGGAGTAGGTGGGTGATCGTGCTCTCCATGTGCACCTTGTTGCTGATGGTTTTCCATTGCTATCGGTTCTGGTGGTTCCTCTCTGACTCTGTCTGCTTGCTCACGTAGCTGACGAGGTGAGTGGTGGATGTTATCAATGCCTTGCAAGAGGTTCTGGTTGCCTTGTGATCGAGTTTGCATACAGGGTATGGACTCGGTCAGATGACTCGGTATAGCTGAGCGAGTTATGCATGGAGAAGGTGGGAATCGAGCTGCAGACCGAGTGAAAGTGAGTGAGTGGTACCTGATAAGAAAAAGAAAGAAAAAAAACAGAAAGTTAAAAACAGATAAAAGTAAAAGGAACTTGATCTCAAAAGATTTGAAACCCGGATGTAACACACAAATACCCAATTGGCAACGGCGCCAAATTGATAGTAGGATTTTTCACTAGTTTCAATTCCCTAAAGCTATCATGTCGTTGTAGCTATTAAGGTGTCAATCCAAAT
>VBRH01000810.1:27429-45727 GCA_014578085.1 Cardamine resedifolia | reverse complement strand
ATTATTGACCTACAACTTTGATATATATATATATATATATATATATATATATATATAAGAATAAGAAAATAATAAGTCTGGGGAAAGAAAGAGTACCAAGTGTTGTATGGTTAATTTGTCATTGTATTGTATTGGAATGAGTCTAGAAGGTTCTTGACATTGAGATCAAAGATGAGACCCAGGGATGAAGTGTTTATGGACTACGTTGCGAAATTATGAGTTGAATAAGGAAGGCTGCGAATGTCTACGGTGAAATACATGGTGGTCTGGATCCTGTCAGGTAAGAATTTCTAGTGGCTTGCTATGGTGAATGTGAGTGTGGTGCTCTTATGACGAAATGAGTTTTAGTGTTTTCAAACTTCTTTCTCTTGTTTATTTTTCTGTTTGCTTGAGGGCAAGCAAAAGCTAAGTCTAGGGGAGTTGATATATCATGGTTTTTATGGGTTTTAAGTCATGATATATGTATATAATCGAGTCTTTTATGTGTCTTTAGAGTCCTTTTAGAGTCTTTTACAGGTTTACACACATTTGGGATCATTTGAATATTTTGGAGCATTTTGGAGCTTTGCAACTGAGAAGTCGAAGTGGTGTCGTTCTTGACCACTAGTGTCGACTGACACCACCATTGCTATCGATTGACATGGGCGATATTTACATCACACACGCAAAATTTAACAACTTTTGAAGAGTTGCAACTTTGCCCAGAAGTTTTATTTATTTACAGAAGACCCAAAATCGTGTTTAGACTATATAATTAGGGTTTTTTAGGTTTTGTTATCTTTATATTTGGCTTTAGCAAGAAACTCTAAGGGAGATTGAGAGTTTGGGGCTGATCTTACTTTATACTATTTTGAGAGAAGATTTCGAACCCTGTCTTTATTTTTTGTTATAATTCAATTGATAATCTATTTCAATCATGTTTATTGTTTCAATTGATAGGAGTGAGTAGATCTCTTGTTAGGTCCAGGGATTCTCATTAGGGTTTTCAAAGAATGTAGAATGATTTATCTTTTAGGATTCAAAACTTGATAGTTCTTCACCTAGGTTCTTCTTAATACTAATTCTGGCTTGATCCCCTAGAAATTAGATCATAGGTTGATAAATTGGCACGACAGTGTAATTTATAATCTGAAAGAACCTAGGGTGAGCAAATTAGATAATTACAAAGGAATTTGGATTATATAATTTGTGAACAAATTGGACCTGTTCTTAAAGCTTGTTTAGAACCTTAAGATTTGCAAAGAAATTTAGTTTCTTAGGTTATAGACATAGTAGATTTTCGTATTGACAGTTGGTTAATTTTATATTAGTGATTTGAGTTCTACAACTGGTGTTTAATTCGATCCTAACGGATTAGTTGATCTACATTACTTGATTTCCTGAAAATTTCCCTGAGCTTGACGTTTTTCCAGTCTGAATACAAACCGATTATTTATTTATTTGCACTGCTTTTATTTTAATCACCAATTTACTTAGCTTAATTCGAAATTGAATAGTTTATCGTGAAATATCTACGTCTCTGTGGATTCGACCCCTATATACTACAATTGCATTATGTGCACTTACGGTGTAGCTCTAGGGAAGTAAACTTTGAGCCTATCAAGTTTTCGGTGCCGTTGCCGGGGACTTTAAATTGTTTCCGATAGATTTAAGTGTAGAATTTAGACTAAGTTTTATTTTTCAGTTTTAATCACATCATTTTATCTTTGTGTCTGCTGTTTTTCAGATGTATGCTTAATCGTGTTACTACAAGCAACAAGGATAAAGAGCTTTTGTTTCTTCCAAATTAGAAGCTTGCAAAGTTAGAGTGAGAGATCAGAAAAGCAAAAAAGCCAGTGGAGATGGTTAATCCTATGATTTTACATCAGGATGATGCTGGTGTTCTTAGACACCAAGACGGTCATGTGTACAAAAATATGGGGTAGATACTTGATGAGAATGGTAACCCCATAGTTCCAATAGCTGCCGTGGGCGCGGAGCAGGAACAAGAAGGAACACCCCTGCGGGTGTAGGGTGCGAGAGGAAGGATATTAGGAGACTACAATAGGCCTGAGGATTTCTATGCGAACAGGTCTGCGATCACGCTTCCTACCTTCCAGAGGAATGACTTCGAGCTTAAACCATCCTACTATCCTTTGGTTGGTCAGCATCCTTTCCATGGGTTGGCTCACGAGCATCCTATGGATCACATCGAGAGGTTTGAAGACTTGGTGACTAGCATGAAGCACAATGGAGTCAGCTATGACTATCGTTTCGACAAGCTTTTCCCACATTCTCTGACTGGTGAAGCAGTTTACTGGTTGAAGCAGTTGCCAACATGATCTCTCACTAATTGGGAGGACACCAAGAGAGCATTCCTGCAAAATTTCTATGATGATGCGAGATCCAAAGACTTGAGGAACAACATCTCTCAGTTCACGCAGAGGCCGACTGAGGCATTTAAGGCTGTTTGGGTGTGATTCAGAGCATACCAGAGAGATTGTCCTCACCATGGGTTTTCTGAGGTTCAGTTGCTAGGCATTTTCTTCAGAGGTGTTAATTGGAGATATCAAAGCTCTATATGCTGCTAGCAATGGGAACTTCAACACGGGTCCCCTTAAGAAGCTTGTGTGTTGATTAAAAACTTGACGTCTAGCAATAGCACCAAGAATGCTGATTTTGAGAGGCAGAAACAGGCTGAGAATTTTGATGGGAAGCAGATTGTTGAGCTTAACACTAAGCTAGACTCAATTCACAACATTCTGGTGAACAAGAAATCAGTTCAGTTTGCTGCAGAAGTTGAGACTTTCGAGCCATATGAAAGATGCGAAGAGGAAGATGTCAACTACATTGGTGGGACTGGTTTTCAAGGACAGATGAGCACCTTTACAGGTAATCAGAACTCTTATGGTTACATCTCTAAGCCTCAGTACCAGAAGCCTTTCCAGTGCAACAATAACTTCAGCAGGAATTATGGATCATCATCTTACCAGACACTTCATCCACCAACTGAGCAAGGTAAGATGGAATCTATCCTTGAGCAGATTTTAGAGGATCAGCAGAGGATCACAGTTGATTTTAATGGGAAGATTGATGCTCTGTACACTGATTTGAATGGGAAATTTGAAGCTTTAAACATTCATGTGAAGAAGTTGGATACACAGGTTGCGTAGACTGCTGGGTCTGTTAAAAGGCAAGATGGAGTTCTTCCTGGAAGAACAGACACTAATCCGAAGTATCAATGCAACTCCATCATGTTGGGAAATGGTAATGAGCTTAATCATGTGCTAAAAAAGGTTTGAATGTTGATGAACTCGAGGAGTTGGAAGAAATTGAAGATGATATTGCAGAAGGACTGCCTATGTCGATCGATGCTACTAAAGTGTATCGGTCGACACCACTACAAACTACGAAGGAGGTGACGAGTTCAGGTACTGGTGTCGATCGACACTCAATTGGCATCGATCGACACACATCCGATGTCGATTTGCACGCCTCTGGTATCGATCGACACCCATTTGGTGTCGGTCGACACAAAGGGTCATCTGAGACGCCAAGTTCTGGGAAGCTGCCAATCTCAGAGGAACGCATCTACAAACCAAAGGTTCTTTTCCCAAGAATCCTAAGAAGTCTAAACAAGAGATGGAGGAAGCAAGATGCAAAGCAATGATGGATAAGGTGATGATTGAGCTCCCTCTAGTTGATGCAGTCAAGTTTTCACCTTCATTCAAGGGGTATATAAAGAGAATGGTTACTAATGGTGTAAGTCCTGAGGAAGGAGCTTTGCTTACCAAGGACATTAGCGCAATTTTCTTGAAGGAAAGCAGAAGGAAGTGATTGTCTCTGAACAAGTTAGTGCCATGATTAAGAGTAGGATTCCATATAGGCTACCTGATCCAGGAAGTTTTGTGCTTAATTGCTCCATCTCCACAAGAAGATTTTCTTATTCTCCTTGTGATCTTGGATCAAGTATTAACTTGATGCCTCACTCTGTTGTTGTTAGCCTTGGGATGACTGCTTTCAAGCCGACGAGGATCTATCTTATCTTGGTTGATCGATCCAAAAGGATTTCAGAAGATGTTCCAGTAAAAATTGGAGATTGCTCGATTCCCACAGACTTTATGGTGTTGAAATATGAGGAATAACCTAAGGATTCTCTCATTCTGGGAAGATCATTCTTGGCTACAACTAGTGCCATGATTGATGTCAGGAACAGAAGGATAGGTTTGAATGTGGGTGATCTGGTCATGAACTTTGACATGGATAAGCTGAGAAAGACACACACATTGATGGTCAAGCATTCTCTATAGAAACCTCCACTTACATTACTGCTGGATATGTCAAGGAGTTGGTCTTAGTGAGCATGTAAATAAGCAAGCTTATGAGCTTGATGATTAGAGTGGTGATCATCTCTTCCGGACTAGTCTCCAAGACGAGATTCTACTCACTGGCAAGTTGGTGGAGAAAGACATTTTTGTGATGGAGACAGGGATTGCAGAGATGAATTGCACAAAAAAGTGCAGATACCCGAGCTGCAGGCTCAGTGTCGATCGACACCACCAGGGTGTCGGTTGACACCGGACTCGACGAGACGGACCAATGTCGACCACGCCATATCACACTCGACACAATGACTCAGTGTCAATCGACGCCACTGGTGTCGGTCAACACCCTCTGCAGATTTGCCCAGATTTGCCTGAAATAGCTAGTTTTTGGGATTATCCCAATACTGCAAGTCCGAGAGTTTTTGGCAAACAGAAAGCTCAACATCCCACACTCCATTCACCCCGGGAGAAGCAAAGGTATGCACTTTTTGAACCCAAACCATGTGATATCATCAATAAGACTTTTCAAGGTACAAAAACTGTTTTACAGTTAACCAAGCCACAAGATTATCGTAGAGCGCTTGTTTCTTCTTTTGATGATTTTGCATAGAAGATAAGTATCCCGCCTAGACTAACGTCTTACCCAGCAGATGTTCCTCATTTCCTTGGTCGTTCTCATGCACCGACTGCTTATACTCCACCACAAATGAGGCGACAATTTTCTGAAAGGCATTCATTGCCACTCCCACCTCCACCACACCCTGATCCTCCTATGGATTTTTGTCACGCTTAGGCGTCAATGCAGTCAAGCTCGTGACTTTAAACAAGCGCTGAGTGGGAGGCAACCCATTGGTAAGTCTGTATATACGCAATTTTTTAGTCTTGTTTTGGTTTTATTTTATTTTATTGAGTCTTATTGGAACTTGAAAACATTATATTATGCTATGTGTTGTTGCTTATGATCTGTTCTTGAGTGTTTCCATTAGCTAACAGGTTATGGTTTGTGAGAGAAATGAGTTAACCCGTCTGCGAAAATCCGTTTTACCAAAACACCGTCTGTGGCGATCGACACACATAGGTACATCGGTCGACACAACCACTCTTCAGTCAAACGTGTGTTGACTTATGCCTGGTATCGATCAATATCGGGTTGTGTGTCGGTCGACACAGGAGCATCAAAGTGGTAATATATTTCTTTTTCTTGTTTTTTAGCTCTGTTTAGTTTTAAACCAAACCTATGCTTCGATAACACTGGGGACAGTGTTGTTCAAGTCTAGGGGAGGTGGTTATTGACATTTTTTTTTGTTTCTGAGAGTCAGTTTTCTTAATTAGAGTTGTTTTATTGAGTCAAAATTTTGTTGGAAACTATGATTTTTCGAGGAAACCACCATATTTTCAGGACCCTAAGTGACCACTGATTTGAACTTGACTGGCATCTGAGACTAATGAAAAAACCAAAGACTGACCAGTTAACTTGAGACACCCATATTTCCAGCATAAATCCACTAAAGCCTAAGCTAATTTCTGATTTTTCCTTTTACCTCGTCGATGTGAATGATGCTCATAGGGCTTAACTCCTCATTCATACTTGACAAAAGATAACCTGGGTAAAAGAAATGGTACTCCTCTCCCTTATTCTAAAAAAAAAAGTTGATGAAAGAAGAAAGATGAGATGATATTCTTTTGAGTAAAGGGGTAGGAAAATTTCCTGCAACCCCATTATTTTACTTTGAAAGAGATGATCACACGAAGGTTGGAAGCGATGTTAGGAAAATTTCCCGTGATACCATTATTCGCCTACAACTTTAATATGTATATATATATATATATATAAAAGAATAAGAAAATAACAAGTCATGGGGAGAGAAAGAGTATCAAGCGTTGTATGGGAATGAGTTTAGAAGGTTCTTGACATTGAGATCAAAGATGAGACCCATCGATGAAGTGCTTATGGACTATGTTGCGAAATTATGGGTTGAATCAGGAATGCTGCGAATGTATACGGTGAAGTACATGGTGGTCTGGATTCTATCAGGTAAGAATTTCTGGTGGCTTGCTATGGTGAATGTGAGTGTGGTGCTCTTATGACGAAATGAGTTTTTGTGTTTTCAAACTTCTTTCTCTTGTTTAGTTTTTTGTTTGCTTGAGGGCAAGCAAAAACTAAGTCTGGGGGAGTGGATATATCATAGTTTTTATGGGTTTTAAGCCATGAAATATGTATATAATCAAGTAGTTTATGTGTCTTTAGAGTGCTTTTGGAGTCTTTTACAGGTTTACACACATTTGGGATCATTTGGACATTTTGGAGCATTTTGGAGCTTTGCAGCTGAGAAGTCAAAGTTGGTGTCGTTCCTTACCACTGGTGTCAACCGACACCACCCTTTGTGTCGATCGACACAGGCGATATTTACATCACATACGCGATTTTTAACAACTTTTGAAGAATTGCAACTTTGTCCAGAAGTTTTATATGTTTACAGAATACCCCAAAACGTGTTTAGACTATATAATTAGGGGTTTTATGTTTTGTTATGTTTTATCTTTAGCTTTAGCAAGAAACTCTAAGGGAGATTGAGAGCTTGGGGCTGATCTTACTTTGTACACTTGGAGAGAAGATTTTGAACCCCTATTTCTATTTCTCTATTCTATTTCAATTGATATTTATTTTAATCATGTTTATTGTTTTAATTGATATGTGTGAGTAGATCTCTTGTTAGGTCCAGGGATTCTCATGAGGAGTTTCAAGGAATTGTAGATTGATCTATCTGTTAGGATTCATAGCTTGATAGTTATTCACCTAGGTTGTTCTTAATACTAATTAATTCTGACTTGATCACCTAGGAATTAGATCATAGGTTGTTAAATTGACACGACAGTGTAATTTATAATCTGATATAACCTAGGGTGAGCAAATTAAATAATTGCAAAGGAATTTGGATTAGATAATTTGTGAACAAATTCAACATGTTCTTAAAACTTGTTTAGAATCTTATGATTTGCAAAGGAATTTGATTTCTTAGGTTTTAGACATAGTAGATTCTTGCAACAACAGTTGGTTAATTTTATATTAGTGATTTGAGTTCTAGAATGGTGTTTAATTCGTTCCTAACGGATTAGTTGATCTGCATTACCTTGATTCCTGAGAAATTCCCTGGGTTTGACGTTTTTCCCATCTGAATACAAACCGATTTTTTATAATTATTTGCATTCCTTTTATTTAATCATCACATTACTTAGCTTAATTCGAAATTGAATTGTTTATCGTGAAATATCTAAGTCTCTGTGGATTCAACCCCAATATACTTTAATTGCTTTCTTTGCACTTGCGGTGTAGCTCTAGGGAAGTAAAATTTGAGCCTATCATTATGCCTATAAGCCGTAGTACCATTAGCCTTTCCAGAGCAACATCAACTTCAGCAGAAACTATGGATCTTCTTCTTATTAGTCACCTCCTGCGCCAACTGAGCAGAGTGAGATGAAATCCATGCTTGAGCAGATTTTAGAGGGCCAGCAGAGGATCATGGTTGATTTCAATGGGAAGATTGATGCTATGTACATGGATTTGAATGGGAAGTTTGAAGCTTTGAACACTCATGTGAAGAAGTTGGATACTCAAGTTGCGCAGACTGTTGGGTCTGTTAAAAGGCAAGATGGAGTTCTTCCTGGAAGAACTGACACTAATCTGAAGTATTAATGCAACTTCATCATAATGAGGAGTGGTAAAGAACTTAATCATGTGATGAAAAGAGGTATGAAGGTTGATAAACTCGTGGACTTAGAGAAAGTCGTGGACTAAGGTTCCATTCCTAAGGAATCCCAGGAAGTCAAAACTAGAGTTGTACGAAGCTAAGTGGAAAGCTATTATGGACAAGCTTACCATTGAGATTCCTCTTATTGATGCTATTAAGATTACTCATGTGGTAAAGAGGTACTTGAAGAAGATGCTTACGCAGGATATGAGGGAAGAGGAAGGTGTGATGATGATCTCTGAGGTTTCCAATGCTGTTATTCAGAACCGAATACCAGAAAAGCTTAAGGATCAGGGAAGCTTCGTTTTGAACATATTTTCAAGGATATGTTCAAAGGTTCGTTGTGTGATCTGGGTTCTAGCTTTAGTCTGATGCCTTACTCGGTTGCTTTAATGCTGGGGATGACTGATTTCACACCCACTAGGATTACACTGATTCTAGCTGACAGGAGTGTTAGGATCCCAGAGGGTCTGTTAGAAGATGTGCCAGTACGAATTGGCGATTGCATGATCCCCACAGATTTTGTTGTTTTGCGATATAGTGATGAACCTAAAGATCCTCTTATCATAGGTAGACCTTTCTTGGCTACAGTTGGTGCTCTCATTGATGTGAGAGGGAGCAAGATAGCTCTTAACATGTGTGATTTGGTGGATAAGCTGATTAAGAGACCCACCATTGACAGATAGACTTACTATGTAGACACTCTCAGCAATCTCACGGAGGAGATCTTTCATGAGATGCATCGTGCGGATCCTTTGGAGAGAGCATTGATAGGTTCTATGCAGGAGATAGAGCATTTAGATGACATTACTATTGGGTATGTCAAGATGATGGATGCTAGTGAGCACGTGATGAAGTTAGTTGCGCACGAGGAGCTCGACGACTCCTCCCAAAAAGCTGTGGTATTGAGTGATTGGAGTGAGGATAAGGCTCCCAGAATCGAAATCAAACAGCTCCCCAAGGGGTTAAGGTATGCATTTCCTAGACCTAATTCCACTTATATGATTATTGTGAATGCTTCCTTAAACAACGCAGAGCTCACTTTACTGCTACGCAAACTGTGCAAATATCGCAAAGCTCTTAGCTATTTTGTTGATAATATTTCAGGTATCTCTCCGGACTTTTGCATGAATAGGATCCATCTTGAGGATGAGAGGAAGTCGTCGGTTGAGTATCAGAGGAGGTTGAATCCGAATTTGAAAGAGTTAGTTAAGGAGGAGATTTTGAAACTCCTTGAGGTTGGGATCATCTATCCTATTTCGGACAGTGATTGGGTTAGTCCGGTTTATATGGTTCCTAAGAAAGGTAGAGTCACAGTGATCAAGAATGAGAAGAACAAGTTGATACCGACGCGGACTGTGACTGGTCATAGGCTGTGTATTGACTACAGGAAGCCTAAAGCTGCAACAAGAAAAGATCACTTTCCATTGTCATTCATTTATCAGATGCTAGAGAGGTTAGCTAACCACCCCTATTATTGCTTCCTAGAGGGATACTCGGGTTTCTTCCAGATTCCAATCCATCCCGAAGATTAGGAGAAGACCACATTTACATACCCCTAGGGTACGTTTGCATGTCGATGAATGCCCTTTGGACTTTGTAATGCTCCTGCAACATTCCAGAGATGTATGATGTCTATATTCACGGACATGGTTGAAGATTATATGGAGGTATTCATGGATGACTTTTCAGTTTATGGATCATCTTATCATGAGTGTTTGGACAACCTATGCAAAGTGTTTGCTAGATGTAAAGAAAAACACTTGGTTTTGAATTGGGAGAAATTTCATTTTATGGTTAGGGATGGTATTGTTCTTGGGCACAGAGTTTCACAGGCTGGAATTGAGGTTGATAGAGCAAAAATTGAGGTAAAGATGTGAGTATTTTTCTAGGACACACTTGTTTTTACAGGAGGTTCATCAAAGACATCAGCAAGATAGCTAGACCATTGACTGCTTTGCTGTGTAAGGACAAGAAATTTTAGTTCACTTCCGAATGCTAATCCGCTTTTGAGCAGATTAAGTAAGCTTTAGTGAACGCTCCGATAGTGAGTTCACCAGACTGGAATTTGCCTTTCGAGTTGATGTGTGATGCCAGCGACTTCGCAGTTGGAGCTGTACTGGGATAGAAGAACGACAAGAAATTTCATGCTATTTACTACGCTAGTAGGACATTAGACGATGCGTAGAGGAACTACGCAACCACCGAAAAGGAGTTATTAGCCGTAGTATTTGCGTTTGAGAAGTTTCGACAATATCTTGTTTATTCTAAGGTGATAGTACATACAAATCACTCAGCTCTGAAGTATTTGATGCAGAAGAAGGATGCAAAGCCTAGGTTGTTGCGATGGATTTTACTTCTCCAAGAGTTTGATATTGAAGTCCGAGATAAGAAAAGATTTGAAAATGGAGTAGTTGATCATTTATCTAGAATCAAGGTTGAAGATGATGTCCCAATCAATGATTTTCTACCTGAGGAGAATGTATACATGCTTGAGCTTGGACAGATCTAGGACTTAGAGGAAAAACAGCAAAAGTTTTGAGTTGAGACACTTGCGTCGGTCGACAAAAAATCTTGCATCGGTCGACACAAGACGCCCACGAACCCAGATTTTTCAAAGGTTGTTTGATTGCTGCAACATGGATTTATGTGCTGTAACTCTTCTTGATCGACCATGGTACGCTTATATTTCCAATTACCTTGTTGTTGATGATAAGCCAGAGAACTTTACAGGATATGCCAAGAAGAAATTCTTGAAAGAGATTAGAAGGTCCTATTGGGATGAACCTTACCTGTACAAGCATTGTGCTGATGGCATGTACAGAAGATGTATTGCTGAGACTGAGGTTTCGGATGTGCTGTTTCATTGTCATGGTTCCGAGTATGCTGGACATTTCACGACTTTCAAGATAGTTTCTAAGGTTCTTCAAGCGGGCTTTTGGTGGCCTACCATGTTTCGGGATGCTAATGCATTCATAGCTCGATGTGATGCTTTTTAGCGAAAGGGAAAATTAGCAAGAGGCATGAGATGCCACAGAACTTCATCCTAGAGGTTGAGGTATTTGATTGATGGGGTATTGATTTATGGGACCGTTTCCCTCATCTTACGGGAATCAGTATATTTTTGTTCCTATGGACTATGTATCTAAGTGGGTGGAAGCTATCGCTAGTCCAACCAATGACGCCTATGTGGTTCTTAAGCTGTTTAAGACCATAATTTTTCCTCGATTTAGAGTGCCTTAGATTGTGATAAGTGGCGGTGGTTCTCACTTTATCAACAAGGTTTTTGCGAAATTGTTGAAGAAGCATGGTGTACATCACCGTGTGGCTACTCCATATCATCCCTAGACAAGTGAACAGCTTGAGGTTTCGAATATGCAGATTAAGGAGATCTTAGAGAAGACCGTATGCAAGACTACGAAGGATTGGTCCACTAAGCTGGATGACGCATTATGGGCATACAGGACTGCGTTCAAAACACTACTCGGGACCACACCGTTTCATCTTCTCTACGGGAAATCATGTTACCTTCCAGTTGAGTTGGAACACAAAGTAGTCTGGGCAGTTAAGATGATGAATTTTGATATCAAGTCTGCAGCAGAAAAGCGATTGATTCAGCTAAACGAACTGGATGAAATTAGATACCACGCCTATGAAAACTCTAAGTTATACAAGGAGCGAACAAAGGCGTATCATGATAAAAAGATCATCTCCAGGAACTTCAAGCCGAATGACCAGGTACTTCTGTATAACTCTCGTTTACAATTGTTTCCTGGAAAATTGTGTTCTCGTTGGTCAGATCCTTTTACTATCAAGGAGGTGTGACCTTATGGTGATGTCATCTTGACAAGTGCCAAGGGCGATGAGTTTACAGTAAATGGACAAAGGGTGAAACACTATTGGGCGAAAGCCAAAATTCCATCAGGACACATTGTGTCTCTAACTGATGCACTTGCCGCCTAACTGCGCTACAGTTAAGCTAACGATGTTAAACAAGCGATTGGTGGGAGGCAACCCACCGGTAAGTCTGTAAATATATTTTTCAGACTCTTGTTATCTATTTTATCAAAAAAAAAAAAATTCGGAGGGTGACTGATCGATCGATCCACATCTAGATCGATTGATCTAATGGCACGAGAACCGCCGTAAGTTTCTGGATCAATCGATCCCACGTCGCTCGATCGATCTGAGCATTTCCAGAATGCGTTGGTCGCGACACAAGCGTGTGTCGGTCGACTCGCATGACCCCGAGGTATTTGTTTATAAATTTCCTTTTCTTCTTCTTCCTCTTGTTTATCTCTCTCGATACACCTCTCACCACCAACCACCTCCCAAAATCGAATATCTCTATTTCTTCACCGATTTGTGCGATTTCAAAGCCTAATCTCATTAGATTTTCATCCTCCTTCCATATCTATCATCCTCATACTCCGATTTCAAGGTATGTTCTTCAAATCTCCCAATTTTCGATTTCGTCCAACAAGGTTACAACTTCAAACTTCATCTTTTTTAGCTCAATTTCTTGGCTAAACCACAACTAATTAGGTTGTTAGAAGAATATTGTACCTTCGGTTTGTGATATTTTGGTATATTAAAGGAATTTTGAAGATTTTTGCTTTAATGAAGAAATTGAACTCAATTTTCAATATCACAAAATTGGAAAAATTCCTAGGCAAAAATTGACACTGATTTGATATTGTGGATTGTTCTGGTCATGTTTAGCACTCAATTTTGCGGTTTTGGAAATTTCTTACACCTTGAATTTCGTTTATTGTGGTTTAAGGCTTGGGTTTTGGTTTGTTTCTTGTCTTTGCATGTAGATGTCCATAAGCAACGAAATATCACGCAAGCAGCAAAAGGGAGCGTCGGGTTCACGGTCATCGGATTCACCTACCACCGTTGAACGCACACCCAGTTTCACTAACTTGCAAATCCATTTCCCATGGCCAAAACCCGAGCACTTAAAGATCAAAATGCGAAGGAATTGGGAACATGATCCCAAGATAGAGACCGAGGAGCCGGAGTGCTATAATCGCCCAATTTCTGAGGATTGGGATGAGTATGACACTCTTTTCTACAACGTGTGGTAGTCGTCGAGATGAAGCCCATACGGCTACTCGATTACTTCACTATCACAGCCATGGGAATCGATGTGGACGTACTGCGCATATTGAGGAATATCGGTTTAGGCACTATGCATTCCTGTAACATCCGTGTTCCTTATTCATCCTCTTGAGCTGTAATTGTATTTAACGTTTGGTGTAATGAACCATCGGGATGTTGTATTTTGACGAGAATTAATAATAGGACAGATGTTCATTGAAATGTTCGGGAATATTTAATACATGATGTGGTATTTCATGTATTAGGGATGTCGAGTACATGTTGTGTTATTTCATGTATCGACGGGTGTACTCGACGGGTTTGACACATGATGTGGTATTTCGTGTGATGCGGAGTTGAGAGCGAAGTATTGTTCCGCCTTGGTTCAGTGATTATGGGTCTACGTCATTAGATCCAATACGTAGTTGGGGTCAATAGGATTATGTGGTATTTAATCCTATTGACGGGTCATTGGAGTTATGTGGTATTTAACCCTAATAATGAGCCATTAGAGTTATGTGCTATTTAACTCTAATGATGTTGGTTAGGGCTATATGGTATTTAGTTCTAACGGGGTGGTTTACCGATTAGGATTATGTGGTATTTAATCCTAATCGATTGGTAAACCGAGTGAGAGCCTGTGGTATTGGTTCTCACGGGGACTTAGTATATTAGAGTCTTGTGGTATTGGATTCTAATATGCTAGGTCGTTTGACGGACTTAACTCGTTCGGGTATTGTGGTATTGGATTTCGACGGGTTAGCCGTTGGGTGACCACGTAGGATCTTGTGAAGTTAGATCCGGGGGTGTTATTGAATCGAGTATGGAACGATATTGAGCTTGATTGATGGCCTAGGGGCGGTGTTAGAGTTAAATTGATCAATTGTTGAGAATTAATCCCGAGTGGTTCGGTTTATACGGAATTAAGCGGTAATTCCGGGGTTTTAACGGAGAGAAAGAAATATTTTGGGATGGGGAGATCTCTCAAATATTTCGGGAAAATTAGACGAAATTACTAAACCGAGCAGGAGAGGTTAATTGGAAGAATTAATCATTGCGGTTTAGTGAAATCGGGTCGGCTTGGTTTAAATGGATTAAACCAACAATTGTATACATACACATATATGTTTTGTCTCCTTCTCTCTTCTACGACCTTCTACACTCATCTTCTCATTTTCTCATTTTTGGAGAGAAATATCTGGGGCTAGAGAGAAAGAAGAGGGAAGGAAAAGGAGAGAAAGAACGAGAAGAGGAAGGAGAAGAAGAAGAAGGAGGAGGAGAAAGAAGAGAAGAACCTAGATAAAATCAGAGTTTGGTGCTTGTTTGGAGGCACGATCGGCCTAGCTATCGAGTTCGGCTTGAGCTGAAATTTTGTGGGTACGTTCAAAAATCTCTTGCCTAATTATATACCAAATTTCGTCGTGTTTAGTGGTGTATTTTGGGAGATCTGATTTTTCTCCCAAAACCGCTCAATCAGAGCCATATGCGACGGGTTCGGTTTGGCGGAGTGATTGGACACTCAAAACTTGTTAGAATGAGATGAAATTTGGTAGGTAGATGCTTGAGGGTCTTATCCGAAGATTGACCGAAGGAATTTCCCAAATATTGTCTATGGCAAGAGATATGATCGGTTAGGTAAAGCTCAATTTTTGGAGAAGGAAACCTGAATTGGGGTTTAGTGATCCAAGCTTAAGGCTTGTGACTCATCATTTGAGAAATGTGTTTTGTGATATAATGGCAGGGAATTAGTAGATATCTTGGTTGTGTGTGGAGCCAAGAAGAAGTCGAGCTTGAAGTGAGAAGTATCGTGTGTTTTTCTAACCGTCGAACCAAGGTGAGTGCGTGACCGTAGCGTAGCCATATAATCATTAGATTTTCCGCGAGTAATGTGTGATGTGGGACTTGCCCACATGGGTGTGGTTTGTGGTTGTCCATGTTGTATGATGTGAGTGTTGTGATGGAGCTCTATTATAGTATCATTTCATTGTTTGCATTGCATATTAGTTCGGTAAGTCTTGTTTATATGTACTCACTGTGGGACGGGAGGACCGCCTCACTAAGCATTATCAATGCTTACGCTCCTCTTTTGGTGAAGGGAAATATAAATTGTTGATCGTGAAGCTCGTGGGACCAAGGCGGGAGAAGAAGGATGTTCATGGGCGGTATATGGGTTTTGTTTCTCGTTTATTTTCCAGTTATGTTGTGTTGGTTGTTACCGCCTTGAACTCGTACGTATATATTATGTGGATTGGGTGATGTTTTGAATGCTCAAACGTTATATGCTAAGTTGAGTTTGGTTGATGTGGTATTATTTGGTTTCGATTTGTTGTTTGTTTTTCTGGGGTAAATCGTAGGGAGCTCGGATTGACCGATCCATGGTGGGATCAATCCTCCGTAGTCGAGATCAATCAAACCGAGGGTGAGATCGATCGATCCTATTGGCCTTTCAACACATCATTTTTGTGTCAAGTGTTTAGGTGGTGTGCAATTGCTTGAGTAACAAGTAAAGTTTTTAATTAGCATTGTATAGAATTGTTTTTAATGAAAAGTTTTAAAAAATTTCATATTTTCCCGCGGGTTTCGTCGTGTCGTTTTGGGGTAGGTCATTTCACTCTTACCTTTCAAATCATGATTCCCAATAATCTCTTGATTCCTAATAATCTCATTCTCCTTATTTTCCTCCGAAATAACAGCCTCATCCCTTAATTCATGGCTTACCATATCCGCCTCCAAGCTTCCAAATATATTCGACATCACAATATTCTCTGAAGCTTCTCTGTTTGTGATTTCTCGGAACTTTCTTTTCACCTCTACCTCTGACCTCGTCGCCGTGTCCACACTGCATGAAGTTTTCTCCGATCTCTTACCCGTTTTCCTTACAAGCGTAAACCCATCATCCTCCTGCATAGTTTTACTCAGGGATAAGTTTCTAACTGTGTGTGTAGGCAGTACTGTTACTAGCTTCTCCTAAACTCTTCTCGGGCATGAATGGACCAAATGACCATACAATCCACAAGTTGAACATATATTTGGAAGTCCTTCATAGGACACAAAGTACCTCTCCTCATTCACCATCACCTTTCCTTTAAGTGGTTTCTTTAAGTTAACCTCCACACAAACCCTAGCAAACCTAGTTCGTTCAAAGTTCAGCATAGTTAGATCCACTCTATCGGCTTCCCTAATCTTCTAGCAATACCCATCAAGATTGATCTGTGACAAGATTGATCTCCATGGACCTCCCGTTAACGCCTCCACATACTCTTCCTCCAACTCAAAACGAACCATAAAAACTGACATGGAAGATCCATCACATGCATCACCCCCTTGGGTTTCCACATCTCCCTCAGTTTCCTACTCACCGCCGAGATTGAAATAGTTCTCCCCAATACCATAACAATCATATATCTCTTCCCCAAACCATTCATAGCCTCCAACACTTCACTCCCTATCATTATCACCGGCTCCCCCTCCTCACCATCCGGGAACTCTAAACCCATTCTCGCCGATACAAACTCGTCATCCAAAACTAACTCCGGTCTCAACATCCCTCCAGCACTACTACTTGCTACTTTTGTTGCCCATGAAACAGAACCGTCAGGAGGATCCTCTGGAGGCCGGTCCTTCTCGCCGATATCGATCTTGGTGGCCTCTTGGTCACCCTCTCTCAAAACCCTAGATTCTCTCATCAGCGATGGAAGTAATCTCTTATCTTTCTTTTGTAAAGTGTTTTTTTTTTCTTTTACTAATACTAACTTTTAGTTTATCTATTATTACAAAAACCAACATTGAAAAATTTTAATTCTAAAAACCAAAATTGAAAAACAAAATACCAATTGTGCAACTCATAATCTTAGACTTCCAGTTATGATAATATTTTTAATTCAAAAGTTTCCATTTATTGGGTCAAAATTCAAAATTTAATTTGTGGCAATATATTTATTCCCAAATAACTATTAATTTGATTATGGTGAATTGAAAATTGTATTTTTAATTAGTAATTTAGAAACATATTTAACTTTTAGAAACGTTTTCAATGTCATGATTTAATTTTGAAATAAATTAATTATATATATAAAATAATTAATTGATTTGAATATTTTTGAAAGATATTATTTTTTAGACTAATGTTGAACTATAGGAAGTTATATGAACTTATATGAACTATAGGAACTTATATGAACTAATGTTGAATTTCTTTAAAATAATTAATTTATTTGACTAATTTACAGTAAAAAATATTACTAATTTTTGCCAAAACAATTAGTATACATTAAAATTTAGTCAAAGATATTAATAAATTTTCCCAAACAAAATTAATAAACATTAATATTTAGTCAAATACATTAATAATTTTGCCAAAAAGTTACTATACATTAATATGTAGTCAATAATATATTAATATTTAGATATGTTGGCATTAAAAATTTCATAAAATATTTATTCATAACATAACAGTACATCTACTATATATAGTTTTCTATGGTTACTTCAAACATATGTTAAATCTTGTTCTAAACATAAATACGGGTATATTTCTTTCTATTTGTAAATAAGTATAAAAACTTTTTGGCGCCTAAAGTTTGTCAAATATTGTTCCTGAGTAAATATAAATCTCTTTTTTTCATGTAAATTTAGGTAAATACTTTTTCGTTCTTAAATACAGGGTAATCTCTTTCTGTTCATAAATAAATATAAACAGTTTTCTGCATAAATACCGATCTCCTCAAAAACCCTTGTTGTGTTTGTGTAAGTGTTCTTCTTCTTCGTGTAATGATTAATCATTGATATATATATTTAAATAATATGTGTTTTGGATATTTTCTCGATCATTACATGTTGGCTCTCTTTCTATGTTGTTTCTTCCTTTGGTGTATGTTTCTCTCCTTCGTTATCTCACTCAATTTGTTAGTGAGAATAAATTAATATGTGCTATTGTTTATACTGCTAATTAATCGTTACTTGTATTCATGTGTTGCTCCTCTGATCATTAATTTTCTTGCTAAGTTTTAACTTGTTGATTCATAAAAACTTCTAGACATATAATTGTGAGTTCTTGATGCTAAGATCATTCCGAATTCATGATGCGTAATTATGATGAATGAATTCATTTGTCATTTCTATTCTCTACCTGATAACAATTTA
>VBRH01000810.1:16270-27340 GCA_014578085.1 Cardamine resedifolia | reverse complement strand
ATATATATATATATATATATATATATATTGTTCTATCTTTGTTGAATGGGAATGATATATTATTACTCTTGTGATTCGATATAAATCTATAACCTTGTATAAATTATTTATGACAGGTAGTTTTTATAAGTATGTCTCAGTATCCCAATGGAAACGAGTCCAACGGTATTGTTTATCAAAATATTGAGACTATAGAACAACCGAAGCAATCTCAGCCTCTGTCAGTAAAAAAAAAGCCACCTCTCGTTGAGAATTTCATGGCACAATGTGAATGTTGTTTTAAATGGAGGCTTATACCCTCAACAGAAAAATATGAAAAGATTAGGGAAATGCTTTTGATAGAACCCTTTTTCTGCGATACAGCATCCGAGTGGAAGCCAAACATGTCTTGCAATGTTCTTGAAGATGAAACATCATGTGATATTTGGGCTATGGATATACCTGGCATCTCTCGCCCACCCACCGGCCGGAAACGTTCAATTCATATTAGAAGTGAAGGATGTTCAAGATTCGCAGATATGTAAGTTCTTTTGGCCCCTCTTTACATTTCTCTCATCGATGTTAAATCTTACTTTAATCTTAAAACCATTTTATATTACCCAATCATTCTCCATAATTGTATTTTTGCCTTGGCTTTCAGCTATTATATTCCTCCATCAGGAGAGAGACTTCGATCAACTGTGGATGTCAAAAGGTTAGTTTTCTTACAACTCCGTTTACAGCTTTTCCCTTTTTGCCTAAACAATATTTTGTTTTCAGAACAACAAATTGCTATATACTTTCTTAAAAAGTGATACATTGATTGATATGCACTCTTTCTATTTCCTAATTTAGAATAATATTTAGGAATTCCATCTCTTTGCTTCCGTCTTAGAGTGCTTTTCTTTTGTCTGATTATATAAGGATAAGGTCTTAGTGTATCATTGTGTTACCATTTTTCGCCAACAATATATAGAATCAGTATATAGTGGTGATATCTAGCTAGAGTTAATCTGCTTGCTCGACCAATGAGAGAAGAAAAAGACTGTTTCCATTTCCCTGAAGTGAAGTGAAAGCTTGCCATATTTCATTTAATACTTCTCTCAAGCATTTCAGGTCAACAATAGTGGTAGAAGAAGTTAAGTGATATCGATTCGTTTTGTGATTACCAAATTGTTTTCAATATCAAACAGATAGCTTCTTTATATTCATATAAACTTCATTGTTGACTTGCAGGTTCTTGAGCAACCACCCCGAATACATAGAAGAAGGAGTGAAGCTTTCTCACTTCTCATTTCAGATGCCGACACCGCTACATGATGACTATGTGCGGAAGCGTACTCGACAAATGAAACCAACTATAGCTATTGAAGGTGTGTTTCTTTATTTCTCAGCTTGCTTCTTCTATGTCAAATTTTCTGTAACTTTTGTTGCGTTATTATATTACTATCAGTCGCTTGAAGAAAACTTTATATTAAAACTGGTATTTATCAGTCGTCTTAAAATCCATTTCTTACAGTTTTCTAACATTTGTTTTTGTCTTTTTTTTTTCTAGGTAATTCAGTAGCATCTCCAGATGATGAATCCACCAAAAGAAATAAAACATAAGACTCGTGAAATCATGATGTTTAGTTTATTATTTAAGAAAAGTTTAGTCCATGTATCCTGTACTAAGTTAATTCAGGCAGGACTACTTTTATTTATTTCTTAAATATAGTATTTGTTTGGTTGGACAAATTTAATTTTGTTTTGTTGACAATTTTAGCTCATTTTTTGCTTCAAAATATATTTCAAACCCTTCGTCTATAATTTTTTGAAACTAAACTATAATTGTTTTACCTAGTGGTAGCACAAAGGGGTTGGTTGCCTTGTGCCCCATCTTCAAACCTCCTTTGGAACAAAAAGTAAAATTTTTAAATCCGAATGGACTAAAAGTTTGCTCCAGGTACTGAGGAAGATTATGGGTCAAAGGTCCAGAACCCCACGGTTTATCAATTAAAAAAAAACTAGAAGTTTTGATTTTGTAAATATTTATTTTGTTTAAATCGTGTGATGTATATAGATACTAGATTATACAATGCTCTCTGGGTGAGGATAATTTACATTGAAAAATATGAAAATTGTAATGCCTTAACGATCATCCGTAGCCTTCATAGCCTTTTTTGGTATGTATGCCTCATTTTCATCTGACAGTCAGTGCATTAATCCGGTAGACAAAAAGATTTGTTTTCTGCTGTCCCAACAAGTAACCAAAAGGGGGCAAGTAATGAATTACTTATTGAGCAGATATTTCCGCCCACTGAAACATATAACATTTTATACTCTTAGGCAACAATCATCAAAACACATAAACTTAGAAACTAGCAAAGATATAGCATGTCCTCATTTCATTTAATACTTCTCTTAAGCATTTCAGGTCAACAATAGTGGTAGAAGAAGTTAAGTGATATCGATTCGTTTTGTGATTACCAAATTGTTTTCAGTATCATATAGGTAGCTTCTTTATATCCATTTAAACTTCATTGTTGACTTGCATGTTCTTGAGCAACCACCCCGAATACATAGAAGAAGGAGTGAAGCTTTCTCGCTTCTCATTTCAGATGCCGACACCGCTACATGATGACTACATGCGGAATCGTACTCGACAAATGAAACCAACTATAGCTATTGAAGGTGTGTTTCTTTATTTCTCAGCTTGCTTCGTCTATGTCAAATTTTCTGTAACTTTTGTTGCATTATTATATTACTATCAGTCGCTTTAAGAAAACTTTATTTTAAAACTGGTACTTAACAGTCGTCGTATAAACCATTTCTTATAGTTTTCTAACATTTGTTTTCGTCTTTTTTTTTTCTTGGTAATTCAGTAGCATCTCCAGATGATAAATCCACCAAAAGTAATAAAACATAAGACTCGTGAAATCAAGATGTTTAGTTTATTATTTTAAGAAAAGTTTAGTCCATGTATACTGTACTAAGTTAATTCAGGACAACTTTAATTTATTTCTTAAATATACTATTTGTTTGGTTGGACAAATTTAATTTTTTTTTTTTTTGACAATTTTAGCTCATTGTTTTGCTTAAAAATATATTTCCAACCCTTCGTCTATACTTTTTAGAAACTAACCTATAATTGTTTTTATCTAGTGGTAGCACAAGGGGATTGGTTCCCTTGTGCCCCAGGTTCAAACCCTTTTTGGAACAAAAAGGAAATTTTTGAATTCCGAATGGACTAAAAACTGCCTCCAGGTAATGAGAGAGATTAAGTCGTCAGCTTGCCAAACCAATTGGAAAACTTCTGCCTCATCTTAGTTTCAGGTTCCCAAATTTCCTCCTTAGCCCCATTACAGTCCTACAAGATCTTCATCTCTGGAACTTTTTTCCTCCTGATATGTCTGACTCTGCGATCCAACACCTTCAGAGGTCTCGCCTCTACTACCATACTCGGCAAAAGATCAGATGAAATCTCAATCATCACCCGATCATCTTTATGCAAACATTTCTTTAGTTTCGACACGTGGAACACTTTATGAATTGCCCAAATCACATCTGTCAACTCCAGCCTATAAGCAACTGGCCCAATCTGCTCCAATACCCTAACGGACCCATATACCGAGGACTCATCTTAGTCTTGGGAATATACCTGTTTGGACCTCTAAGCATGGCCATCTTAAGATAGACCATATCCTCAACGGAAAACTCCAACTCATTTCTACGCTTATCAGCGTAGCTTTTCTGCATGTCTTGTGCTTCTTTCATATTCAGCTTGACCACACGGATTTTCTCCGTAGTCTCCTGCACAAAATCGGCTCCCAGCAAGCTCCTCTCCCCCACTTGAGGGCCAACACAACGGTGTCCTGCATGGCCTACCATATAGAGCCTCAAATTACGCCATGCCGATACTAGCATGGTAGCTATAGTTGTATGCGAACTCTGCTAAGCTCAAGTGATCAAACCAAGGGCCACCTCAGTCCAGCACACACATCCTCAACAAATCCTCCAAAGTCTGAATAGTGCGCTCAGACTGCCCATCTGTCTGTGGATGATAAGTTGTACTCATGTGAATCTTAGTGCCCATCTCCTTCTGAAAATCTCTCCAAAACAGCGATGAGAACTTAGGGTCACGATCCGACACAATGCTCACCGGTACCCCATGCAACTTCACAATCTCATTGACATATCTCCTAGCCAAGACCTCCGCTCCATCGGTTTTTCTGATGGCCAGAAAATGTGCCGACTTGGTCAACTTATCAACAATGACCCAAATAACATCCTTATTCCGCGAAACTGGCAGACGAACCACAAAATCCATGGTAATCATATCCCACTTCTACTCCAGAATGGGTAAGCTCCGCAGTAATCCGCTCAGAACCTAATGCTTAGCCTTCACCAACTGGCAAGTATCACAACCCGCAACCCAGCTGGCAATATCCTTCTCCATCCCTACCTATTGATAATACCGCTTGAGATCACGGTACATCTAGATAGCCCCTAGATGAATCTAGAATCTGCTCAGCACGTCATCCTTTGGGACACACACCCTGCCTGCCATTCAGCAATATTGTCCCATTGATGGAAACTTCATACTTAGACTTCTCTGCTCTGGAAGCCTTAGCCAACACTGGATCCAGCTCCTGTGCAACCCTCACTCTCCTCAGAATATCAACCAGATTAGCTGCCTCTAAACCCAGCGGCTCTGACTCCTCAGATACAACACACAACGGCAAGGCACTCACCATCCCATTAGGGTCTCTGCATCCCTCTCCGTGTCTAAAATAATCCGCCTCCTGCTCAAGGCATCAACAACAAGATTAAGTTTTCCAAGATGGTAAGCTATCTCCAATTCGTAATCCGTGACCAACTCCATCCAGCGTCTATGTCTTAGATATTGCTTTGGCTGAGTAAATATGGATTTCAGACTTTTGTGGTCCGTAAACACCTGAACTTTCCCGCCATACAAGTATGATCTCCAAATCTTTAGTGCAAACACCACGGATGTCATCTCCAAATCATGAGTAGGGTAATTGCACTCATGCTTTCTCAACTGCCGCGAAGCATAAGCGATCACCCTCCTCTGCTGCATTAGTACACAACCGAGTCCCAGCCTGGACGCATCTGTGTACACAACGTACGACTCATCTGGCTCTGGTAAAGCCAACACAGGCGTGCTAACCAGTATCTCCTTGAGCTTCATAAAGCTCTCCTCATACTGCGGCGATCACATAAAATGAACGTCATTTCCTGTTAGCTTAGTCATGGAATGAGCCATGCTGGCAAAACCCTTGATGAACCTACTGTAGTAACTAGCCAACCCAAGGAACTTCAGTTCTCCGTCGCATTCCTCGGTCTCGGCCACTCCTCAATAGCACGAATCTTTTCTGGATCCACTGGAACCCCACTCCCCGAAATAACTTGACCCAGAAAACCAATCTCCCGCTGCCAAAAACTACACTTGCTCATCTTAGCAAACAACTGCTGCTCCCGTAGGTTCTCTAAAACTCTCCGTAAATGCTCAGCGTGCTCCTCAGGACTCTTGGAATACACCAGGATGTCATCGATGAAGATAATGACAAACTCATCCAGATACTACTGAAAGACTCCATTCATCAACCTCATATGGCTCATTAATCAACCTCATATGGCGCATTAATAACCCCGAACGACATCACAACAAACTCGTAGTGTCCGTACCTCATCCTAAAAGTCATCTTCAGGATATCCACCTCATCAATGAGAATCTGATGATACTCAGACGCCAAGTTGATCTTAGAGAACCAAGTAGCCCCTCTCAACTGATCTAGCAACTCATCAATCCTCGGTAAAGGGTACTTGTTTTTCACGGTAACATGGTTAAGCCCCCGATAATCAATGCACAGCCGGAAACTTCCGTCTTTCTTCTTAACAATCAGAACCAGTGCTCCCTATAGTGAATTACTCGGTCTGATAAACCCCTTTTCCAACAACTCCTCCAATTGCTTCTTTAATTCCGCCAACTCTCCTGGAGCCATCTGTAAGGAGCCTTAGACAATGGTGTAGTCCCCGGTTCTAACTCTATAATGAAAGGGTAAGACCTTGATGGCGGTAACCCTCTCAACAGCTGGAAAACATCCTCAAACTCCCAAACAACCAAAATATCATGCACCGCCGACTCTCCGACCTCACCCGACATCGATATAGTTGCTAGGTAGGCCTCACATCCTTACTCGATCAACCTCTCAGCCTGAATAGCTGAAACCACTATGCTCCCAGAAACCGGTCTCACTCCCTCATATACCAGCTTCTTGTCCAGCTGCTCAAAAACAACTCGGTCTCTGTGACAATCGAGATGAGCTTTGAACTTCTCAAGCCAGTCCATAGCCAAAATGACGTCATACAACTCCACTGGACACACAATCAAATCGGCCGGCATCAACTCCCCAACGATGAGAGTGTCAACGCCCTCAGCAAAAGACCCCCAGCAACTCTCACAACTCCCGAATTATCCCATTATCAGACACCCAACCCAGTGTAATGAAACTGTGAGATGCTCCGGAGTTGAACAACATATGAGACTCTACCCTAGCTACGCTTAAGGTTAACTAAGACAACAAACTCGACCCAAGTCAAAACCATACCTCCCCTCCATGCCAACACGCTCTCCCACTAGGTGTAGCGTCACATTCGAGATAATGAACTGCCAAATAAACCCGGTACTCCTCAGGGCATCTGATAGAATGGAAGTTCCTCTCAGCATCTACCACAACCGGCTTGGCACCACCAGCAAGTACTTGGTGCCTAACCTCTACATGTGCTCCATCACTCTAAGATAGGATGGAACAACCGGCTAATGCACAACATCTGAAACCTCCAGAACAACTCCTCTTGGCACGAAATTAGCTCTCTGTGGTGCCACCAGAGTAGGAGGCGGTACCGCAGCCGGTAACCGCTCCAAAACTTGAGCCAGCAGCCCAAGTATAGCCCCCATCAGGTTCTGATCTGCCCCCTGGGGAGCTACTCCATGTGCCAGCACAGCATTGCCAGCAACGAAATCAGCCTCATCATCCCCGATAAGGTGCTCAACTCCCACCTGCTCCACCGTGACACCTTTTGCCACGCTCTCCTTAGGAACTTCATCCGCCCTACCAGCTCTGCCACCTCGGCCAGCTCAGCCTCCACGACAATCTCAGCCACCACGACCACCCCCGAAGGGCCTACCAACTCTGCCTCGCTTAACCATCCTTAGCCAAAGATTACTAATCTTGACTACAGAATTAACAAATCAACAACACGACAAGGAAGTATTACCGTGGAACCATTACCGGCTGGAAAGGATGACATACCCACAGCAAGAGAAATAAATCTACGGCTACCAACAATAGAACGACACTCGATTCATAACAGGCAACCATTTCAGCACAGCAGAAAATCTAACCGTCCTAGAAACAACTCCGCTCTGATACCAAATTTAAACGCCCCTACACGTTTTTTTATATTCGCATAAATATAAAAACCCCCAGCGGCAAAAATCAATTAAGTGATTCAACCATAAAAACAACAATCGAGAATTTATTATAACGTAATAAATTTGCTACAGCAAGAAATAAGGCCTAACTGTTGACAGAAATTCAACAATAACAAACAACCAGCAGTAATAAATAAATAAAACAATCCTCCTGGTATGTCATCTCCCGCAGCTGCAGTTCCACGAGCTCCAACTATCAGTCATTATCTTTCACTTTACATGTGCCATTACGAATAGATGCAATCAATACTTAATAAATACTGAGGAGGCGATCAACCTGTCAACTAGGTCAATAACAGACATGCGACTACGGATAAAATTCTCCGGCATAATAATATGCTCGGGAACCGACAAGCAGCAAAAACAACGATTTGTTAAATTATTTTCACACCAAAATAATTAAATAAAATCAACCAAATCGACATTTAAATGAAATCAACAATTCAGCAATTAAATTATTTTTATACCAAAATAATTAATTAAAAACAATCAAATCAACATTTAAATAAAATCAACTTAGCAGCAATTAAATTATTTTTACACCAAAATAATTAATTAAAATCAACATAACAACAATTTATTTACGGCAATTGAATTCAGCAATTTCTAGGATTTAATTAACATACAAACAATTTTTAACGATATAGCAAATACCGAAAAATTACGGAAATAAATCCCACGCAAAAAATAGACCGGAAAACTCTGTAAGTTCAGTCCGACCACGGTACTGCACTCACCTTATTCAAAAGCAAAAACTTCCGCGACAATTTCCTGCAACTTCAAGAACCTTTCCTTTCCAAGAAACTTTCATTTTCGGAAAAATTTCTTTTTCAGGAAACTTTCATCTTCGAAAAACTTTCCTTTTCGGCTTCTCTCTTTTCTGCGCTTTCCTTTTATACACTTTCTAATATAAAAAATTTCCCCTATTAGAAACTTTCCAACAAAATATGAACGTTCCAAAAATAGAAATTAGGGTTAAGTAAAAAAATTAGGGTTTCCAGGAATTAGGTATTTGCCGCCGTCTTCTTAAAACTCCAATCCCGGCCGGATTTTACATCGAAATCAGAATCGTACAGTGGTTCTAGAAAGCTGACATCCAGGGCTTCCAGTGAAATAGATCGTCTTCTAACTCCATACGTTTCACCAGAAAACTGCTCTTGAAGTTGGACGCCGGCGGAATCCGATCTGCAAAGATCCGCCTTAGAAGAACGGCCATAACTTTCTGACCATAGCCCCGAATTGAGATTTGCTGGCTAGATATTGATGTAGTTCATCTCTCCACAAAATATCAGATGAATAGAACTCAGTTTGTTCCTCCGTTTCTGCTTTCTACCAGAACTGGTCAGATCTGTCTTTTCCTTCTTCCTCTCTTCTATGTTTCTCTTAGGAGGCGAGGGTTCGTAGGGTAGAAGAAAGCTGCAGCGTTTAGGGTTTTAAATAACCAATTTCTCCAAAAATGGCAACTAAGTCCTCTGACTTTATGATCTTGTAAAGCAGCCCAGTAACTTATGATCTTATCAAATTAACTCAGCACAAGTTCCTGATCCAACAGAAACAACCGCAAACTTTTCGATTCTCTTTTAACACCCCAGATCTTTATTTCATTTAGATAAAATCTGTAAAACTGAGCTCCTAAATCCAAAATAAATATAAAAAAAAAATTTAACTTCCTGTTCCCGGGACACGGATGTTATAATACATGTTATGTTCCTTGAATTATTTACCAGCAAGATTCTCATTTTTTTGCCACCTTAGTTGCGATTTATATATAGGTGAATCTATGGAAGGTCATCATTAAGTATTTCCTTCTCTTTTCAAATTTTTTTTTAGGTTAACCCAATCATAGAATAGTTGGTTTACGTTATCTAAGAAACACTTGTATATGTGATATTTAATATTCACTAAGATAGTATAGCCTCTGTAAAGCCATTCAATCTCTTCGCCTCTTCTTGATTCTCATGTGATTTAGATGTTAATCACTTTGTTCAATCTATTCATATATTTTTCACATAATGCGTCTTGCTAAGGAACTGTGATAGTTTGTAAAACTGTTATAGATATGAAAATCATGTAGATCTGAACCAGCAATGCCTTAGATATAATATTTTTTTTTCCAATTATAAATATAAGTCCATGGATCAATTTATACATAAGCATATCTTGTAACATTTTGATGTTCTAAAGAATTGCAGTATTATCATATATTATTCATATCCTTCTAACTCAAATAATATAAAAGAATCTATATAATCTCATTATGTGTGCTGCATTTTGAAATTTCAAGAACTATATCATTGTAAAACTTGGATGTGTATTGTGTAGTAATTTACATCTACTATTAAGAGATGAATTTAATTGAAAATGATATTCAAAAAATGTGTTTTCGTCTTGATAAGTTATGTAAAATGATTATGTTATCTGTTTGAGTACACATTAAGCCCATCAGCTTAAAAGATCACCTAATTAATGAAAACTAAATTGTCATCAAGGTTTCCAATTCACACAACTTGTTAGATTTGCATGACTAAAAAAAAGAGCACACTTGAAAAACTAAATAATTTATGATACATTCTTTCAAATTCAAATGTATTTGTTTCTCCAAAGAAAATGTGATTTTACTGTAAATGATTTTTTAATGTTTTATCTCATTCTTCAAAAATAGTTCTTATATATAGCTAAGGATAATCCCAAAAAGATTTATATGTTACTGAAAATCTCGAAGGTTTTCTTTGTTGGCTTTTGAAAATATTTTACGACATATTTTTGTTTTTACAATAATGCTTAAATATAGTAAAAGATCATTCTAAAAAAATAATTATGTATACTCTTTTAAATATACCAGTTGATAGCCCAAAAATAACTCTCCCCCTTTTTCACTCAATTTTGTAGAGAGCAAATCGTAAAGGGAAATAATTGAATCCGTTTTAGTTGTTTTGTCAATTAACTATTTGTTACTCGTATTCTTGTGTTTCTCGTTTGATCATCAATTTTCTTGCTATATTTTAGCTTGTTGATTCCTGTAAATTCCTACATATGATTGTGAATTAAAGATGATTCGTTCTTTCTTAATTCATTATGTGTAATTTTAAAGGAATGAATTCATTTTTCATTATTGTTCTTTACTTTACAATATTTTATTTGTGTATAATTTTTGAATGGGAACCAGATGTGATTAATCTTATGTAATATAAATCTATAATCTGGTATAATTTATAACATGTAGTTTGAATCAAGTATATTTCATCCTTGCAATGGAAAAGAATCCAACAATCAAGTTGCTCCTAATATTGAGACTATATGATAGTAGGATTTCTCCCACTACTAAATGCAATCAATTCTCTATATGCATCGACATTGTAGCATAAAGAGTGTCAATCCAACAGGATGAGATGTTATGCAGATAGGATGCAACAGAATAATCAAGTCATGCCAATCATGATGATGATGATAAGTAATGAACCAAAACAAAACTCAAAATGCAGTAAGAATAGAAACTAGCAAGTGAAACAGAACAAGAGGTGAAAACTGTAAAAAAATCAAACAAAGTAAGAACAAAGCCCTGAGAATGGGGTTATCGATTAGAGCTTCTCTAT
>VBRH01000809.1:32607-44873 GCA_014578085.1 Cardamine resedifolia | reverse complement strand
TAAGAAGACTCTCACTACATAGTAAAAATGAATTTAGTATCTTTCCAATATAATTTGATGACATTGCCGGCTCTAAGAGCTCTTGCATCTCTGAGATTTTTCCAACCATTTCCAATATGATAAGAACCACTAGACAATGAAAGATTTACCCAATAAGATTCGTCACCATCTTGAATCTCTAATTGAATACCATTTCGAGGTACTGTTATTCCTGTGGTCTTTAGTATGGTATCCATCTTCTTTTTTGGTAAATACAAATAACCTTGTTTGGCAACATCACGATCTTTTAGCGTTATCTCCATCATCATATTTGGAGCCATTTTACTAAACTTTTACCTTAGTAATATAAATTGATTTCATAAAAAATTAAAAAAAAATTTAAAAAAAAAGAAAAAGATTTGAGGAGTTTGAAGACTTAGAGCTCAACAACACATATGTTTATATATTGTTCTCGGTTCAAAATGATGTTCCTTATCTTTTATGCTTATCTTAATAGTATTAATTATGTTCAAAAAAATATTCTCTAAATTTATTCAAATTCTATAGATATTTTTTCAAAGTTAGCATATGTTATTTTTCTAAATTTATAACTTTATTGGGTAATTTAATTAACGTTATATTTTTATTATGCTAAATTTTGTTTACAAACTATCTTGTTTTTTAGTCCTTTAAGAAAAAGTATTTCCATATATTTTATCAAAATATATTACAATATCTAAGAAACATAAATTCAATTAATATTATTAAATCCCCTTTTCCAAGCACTCTAAAATTTCATATTTGATACCTTATATTTATTAGTTTGTACACTTACTATGAGTTTCTAACATTATTATTTTTGAATTTAAAATCTCCATTAATAACAGAAAATCTACACAATCTGTTTTTTTTTAAGCATTTGTTATTAAAGCGGAAACTTCAAACAATATAATTCATCATGCAATAAGTATATTAACTACTTAAAATTGCAAAATTATCATCATCAAATCATCATAATAAGTTGATTATATTAAGATTTTACTAAACCAATACATTAAGTAATAAACATAGATAAATTCATTTCACGAAAACAGTGGATTAGCGACGGATACAGTTTTTCTAAAATTTGCGAGGAAATTCAGTATCATCGTAAATTCCTCGCTAATTTGCTACGGATTCTTTCAGCGCAAATCATCTGTTTTCTTGTAATTTTTTTTTCTAATATACTTATGAGTTTTTGTATTTTTTTGTTAGCGAGATATTTTATTGATTATTTATGCTAATATAAATATTTTTAGTAAACATCTAGTCATTTATTTAAGGAACAAATTATATGTTGTTGCATTGTTTAAACTTTATTAGTTAGCCTAGCTAGATATTATAGGGGAATATAAAAATAATATCTAAATAGTTAACCTTATTAGTTAGCCTAGCTAGATATTAAACTTTAAAGAATTATATTACATTCTCTTTTTCCGATATGAGGAAATATACGGGTTTAGGCCTAAAACCTCTTAATCATTTAAAAAAATTATTCGTGAATTAATTAATTTTGGTTAAAACATTCTATAACATAGTAGTTTGTGTGAGTTTTATCATTACGGCATTATTCGGTTTTAAATCCAGCATAACTTATATTATTACCAAATAAAAAATTATATAATATCCAAAGTAATAATCACATGTTCTACAATTTTTGTTGCCGATCAATATTTTGTTCTATGTCCATGCTCAGAGAACAACAAGCAATTATATCTTCTACACATCATCATCTCATCTAACAACATATCATCGTCACATCTCATGCATATCATCACAACATCAAATCAACATATCAACATATCATTTTTTTTTTTTTTTGTTATCAACACATGTTACACATCATCACATTAACATAACAATACATGCATATCATCTAACTAGCCTAGATCTATACGAGGCAAGCATGAAACCTAGTTGAAACTAAAGATTTGACAAGCAAATAATAATGGTATTTAATACATCTAACATATTAGAGCATCTTCGACGGGAAGAGATTCATTTAATAATAATAATAATATTTAATAATAATATTTCAAAAATAATTTAAGTATATAATTAAATTTTAAATAATTAAAATAAATATAAACCAATTAGATGAGGACATATAGACATCAGAGTTTCTCATGGGGTTCTTTAGGAAGACACGTTCCTCAACTTATCTCACTATTTCATTACTTTTCATTTGTTTATTAATGAGATATCTAGACTCTATGGAGATGCTTTTATATCCACATTTTGTAAGTTAATTTAATTTGTTACACCTCATGTTTTATAGTTTCTATATTCTTAATCCGATATATATTATTAGAACTTAGAAGTGAAACCAAAACCACGAATCTGGAATGGTGGAGATTATCCACAAAGAAGATCAACCAAACAAAAAAAAAATAGAAAGAAACAAAAAATAGAAACAACAAATATAGGCTCATCTTTCTTCTTCCATCTCTCACATACCTCTCGCTCTCTCTGTCTCTGTCTTCTTTCTTTGACCTCACCAAAGTCCTAGAACCAATCTCCCTTTTACTGATAAGAATAACTTAGCCTTTATTACCCCAAGTAAAAAACAGAGTCCTCTGTTTTCTTCTCCATCTCATTAGCATTCACATTGCACATTACACATTACACATTGAAGCATATCTCATTCTTTATATTTTCTCCTCAGAAACGAATGCAAAACTTTGATAGTTTAAACCCCAAAGCTACTCTCCATCTTCCCTCTCTGCTCTCTTTCTTCTTTTTAAAGATAAAGAAAAGACCATGAACCTGTCGACCCTTGGTAGAGAGGAGACAAACTCGTCGCAATGGGGCAGCGTGCACGGTCCATACATGATGGAGGAGATTGTGTGCAGTAAACAAAACATGTTGACCTCAAGAGGCATTTTCATGAATAGTAACCCTCTCAAATACTCATTGCCTCTTCTCTTGCTTCAAATGTCAGTCATTATCATCACCTCTAGGCTTATCTTCCGTGTCCTTCAACCTTTAAAACAAGGAATGATCTCTGCTCAAGTCTTGGTAATATAACTTTGAAATATTACCTTCACCGTCTTCTTGTTGCGAATAAATGTTTTGAAACATATTCTTGTGTATATATATGTTTAGGCTGGTGTTCTCCTAGGACCGTCTTTTTTAGGACATAGCATGACATACACGGCCATGTTCCTTCCCGCTGGAGGCAAGATCATCATACAAACGCTTTCAAATACTGGTTTTGTTATCCATCTCTTCCTTCTTGGACTCAGAATCGATGCAAGTATCATAAAAAAAGTCGGTTCTAAAGCCATCCTCATCGGTACAGCCTCTTACGCCTTCCCGTTCTCCCTTGGGCACCTCACGGTTATGTTTATTAACCAAACCATGGGACTTCCTAGAGACGTGCTTCGCTGCACAAGCACCGTGATCTCCTTGAGCTCTATGACCTGTTTCCCGGTTACAACCACCGTTTTGGCCGAGCTAAACATCCTCAACTCTGAGCTAGGACGGTTAGCCACCAACTGTTCAATGGTCTGTGAAGTTTGTAGCTGGTTCGTGGCTCTAGTGTTTAATCTCTACACACGTGAGCGGACGATGAGTAGCGTTTGGGCGATTTTGATGACTGTAGGTCTTCTTCTTGTGATTTATTGCATATTTAGACCTTTGATCATATGGCTTACGGAGAGGAAAAGCAAATCGATGAACAACAAAGACGTTGTCCCGTTCTTCCCGGTCCTTTTGATTCTGTCTATGGCTAGCCTTAGCGCTGAGACTATGGGGGTCCATGCTGCGTTTGGAGCATTTTGGTTAGGCGTTTCACTCCCTGATGGTCCGCCTTTGGGCACAGAACTTACTACGAAACTCGAGATGTTTGCTTCGAATATGCTCCTCCCCTGTTTCATCGCCCTTGGTGGATTCCAAACTAATTTCTTTGATATCACAGAGAGCCATGAGAACCATGTGATATTGATTGAGGTCATTATCTTGATCACTTACGGTTGCAAGTTTCTTGGAACAGCGGCTGCGTCTGCTTACTGCAAAACGCAGATCGGAGACGCGCTTTGTTTGGCTTTCTTGATGTGTTGCCAAGGTATCATTGAAGTTTACACTACTATCGTGTGGAAAGATGCTCAGGTGAAAAATAAATAGACAGTGGCCTGATTTGTTTTTCAGTTTGGTTTTGGTTCGGATTTTCTTGTTTATAAATTGAAAGAAAACTGAATACCACAAGGTTCGTTTTGGTACTGTTTTTATTAGGATTTAACGGGATTTATGCGTATTTGTGAATATGGCCGGTCATGAGTACAAGCAGACAAGTAAATGTTCGGCCGATTATTTAGTAATCGGATTTAGGTTTTCCCGGTTTAAAATCTGATTTAATATTGGCGGTGAGTTAGCTCATTTTGACACTAGATTTGTGAGTTGAGTTGATATTATTAGGTTGAACGTAGATCCTTTTATACTGTTTGTTATAACTCATTTTGATACTAGCAGGTTGACTTGGGTTGAGCAAATAAGCTTACCATTAGAATATTTTTCTTCTATTCACGTAATAATTTTTTTAACTTAAGGTAAGAAACTTGAACATTGTTTACAGGTTGTTGACACAGAATGCTTTAATCTGGTGATAATCACTCTTTTGTTGGTAACCGGGATTTCGCGGTTCCTCGTTGTGTACCTCTACGACCCTTCGAAACGTTACAAAAGCCAAAGCAAACGAACAATCATCAACACGAGACAACACAATCTTCAGCTTCGTCTTCTCCTTGGCCTCTACAATGTTGAAAACGTTCCTTCCATGGTTAACCTTCTAGAAGCTACTTACCCGACACGCTATAATCCGATCTCATTCTTCACACTGCACCTAGTCGAGCTTAAAGGGCGGGCTCACGCACTCCTTACGCCGCACAAACAGATGAACAAAATTGACCCTAACACGGCCCAATCCACGCATATTGTCAATGCCTTCCAACGTTTCGAGCAAAAGTTTCAGGTAAAAAACTGCGAAAAACGTCTTTATACGCTTGCAATTGTTTCAAATACAACTTTTGCGTTTGTGTTTACATGCAAAAATATATTTGAAATATAGAAAATCTTTTACAATATGAATTTTTTTCCGTATTAAATTAAAATCCTTTCTTTGGCCCTATTTTAGATTAGAAAATTTAGCTTGTAGCTAGCGTATGATTAAAACTTGCAATTAAAGACAACAATGCTTAAAATACTTAAAGTTGTGGTTTCATTTCGACAAAAAATATAAACTATACTTAGATTTGTGTTTGCGTTGTATTCATTAAAATCATAATCGTTATAACATGAGAACATATATGTAAGCACAAAGAAACAATTATAGCAGAAATGTAAACGTAAATGCAAACAAAAAGTTGAAACTAAAAGATTACTTGCACTTTATTGTAGAATAGAAATAGATTGAAAAAATATATTAATACATATTTATCTTATGCAGGGAACGCTCATGGCGCAACACTTTACCGCAGCCGCGCCTTTCTCGAGTATAAACAACGACGTATGCACACTCGCGCTAGACAAGAAGGCAACGTTAATCGTGATTCCATTCCACAAGCAGTACGCTATCGATGGAACGGTCGGAAATGTCAACGGAGCCATCCGACACATAAACCTAAACGTCCTGGAAGCAGCACCTTGTTCGGTCGCAATATTTATAGACCGAGGTGAGACCGAAGGACGTCGCTCAGTATTGATGACCAGTACGTGGAATAACGTGGCGGTGCTCTTCATCGGAGGCAGGGACGACGCCGAGGCGCTCGCATTATGTATGAGGATGGCTGAGAAACCGGAGCTTAACGTGACAATGATACATTTCCGTCACAAGAACTCTCTTCAAGACGAGGATTACAGTGAAATGTCTGAGTACAATCTGATTAATGATTTCAAGAACCTTGCAGCGAACAAAGGGAAAGTTCATTACGTAGAGGAAATAGTTAGAGATGGCGTGGAGACTACGCAAGTGATGAGCTCACTTGGAGATACTTATGACATGGTGTTAGTAGGTCGAGACCATGACCTAGAGTCTTCGGTTTTATATGGACTCACGGACTGGAGTGAGTGCCCTGAGTTAGGTGTGATCGGAGATATGTTGACGTCACCGGATTTTCATTTCTCGGTACTTGTTATTCATCAGCAGCTAGGGGACTTACTGGCCATGGACGATAGTTATAAATCGCCTATGGTCGAGAAACAGAAGATTGGAGATACGCGTTTCTCTGCTGAAAAAGGTTTCACTACCATTGATCTCAGCAAAATCTAGAGTAACTAAGTGGCTTAAACCTTGATTTAGTAACATTATTTATATCTTAAGTTCATAACTAGAGATATTAGTGTATATGTAAGAAGTAGATGCAGTTGGGGATCTTGATATTGGGTCTCAGGATAGAAACAGAAGACATCTCATGTGATAGTCGTAGTTTGGTTTATTTTATTTTTTTGTACCCATTAATAAGAGATAAAAAGAAGTACAAACTTACTTTTTGGTAAAAGACTTGCATAAATAAAATTTTCAAAAGATAGCTAATCTAAATCAAGAAATATAAGAATGTATATGTCTGGTATATATATATATATATATATATGCATCATACAAGAAAAAAGTACTTTGCATATAAAAGTATACAAAACACGAATTAACACATGTATATTAGCTAGCCAATGTGAAAAAAAGGTTGACCATAGCGAAGAGGATACCTTGAAATGTGTATCCTCAAGCTACTAGTTGTAGAGTAAGAGGAGGGGACTAGAGGCTAGAGCGGCTCTACTAGAGCCAAAGAGAGAAATGTAAATATAAATGGAGAAATAGTCATTTTTTTCACCAAAATAGTTGGTGGAAACAATCTCACCAAAGATTAAAAATACGTATTTTCATTGAATGGTTTTGCTATAAAAAGTCATTACACCCGATCATAAGTTATTTCAGATTTAATTGGATTTGGAGCTTTAATTGAATGATGTCAAGAGCATGTTCAATAGGAGATATTCAAAAGGATCTCAACAATAAATAAAAGGAGAAGTATTAGAATAATCTTAATAACTGATTTAACTCTTCATTTAACTTAGAAAAAATAAGTGTTAAGTGAAATTTTTAATAACAAAAATATCCTTAAAATTATTTGTTAGGAAAAACTTAAATACAAGACTGTCATTATCAATTAAATGCACATCAGCATTTTTTTCGTTTTTTTTTTGGAAAAATAGTAAGTATTTACAACTTTGCCACCGCAGAAACAAAAATCTACAAAATAAATCTACAGCTCTATGTTGTGGCAGATTAGTTTATGTGGAAGATTTAATGTTCCGTTGAATAGTTATTTTGCAGATTTAGTTTTAACCGGAGATTTATTTATCTTAATGGTGGCAAAGTTTTAAATTAATCGCAGAGTTACTAACCTCCGTAGATTTATTTCCAAAAATCGCGATAGAGGCAGCAGATTGTTTAGTGCACTTAAGATGTAAAAATTTCTACGGTAGATTTTTATTATACGTTGTGTTATAGAGCTATAGCTCTATAATGGGGTATTTTATCTCTCTAGGGATGCTTTTGAGGAATAATTCTCAATAAATTTTTGTCGCAGATATATTTTGGCAGACTTAATTTTTCTCTGTAGATTGTTTATTTAGTTGCTGTAGAGTTTTGTTTTATCTACAAGTGGCCGTATATTTGATTAACCAAAATTAATTGCTAGATTGACGTTTTAGTAATCGCAGATTTGTTTCTTGTTATGGAAGAGTTTGTGTTTTTAGGAAAAACAAACATTAGTTATGGCAGACTTTTAATTCGTTTTACGGCAAACATTTGTTCTTACTAGAATAATCTTTTTACTGTTCGTAGATATAATATGACAGATTTGTTACATGCATGTTATCGCAGACGTTATATCGCAGACTTATTTATACTACATCGCAGAGTTGCTTATTATTTGACCTAATTAATGACGAATTTTTTTATAGAAACAACATACTTTTGGCGATTTTTAAGGTCCTAACCTCCTCCTCCTCCTTCTTCTTCTTCCATAATCATTCTTTTAGTTACACTTTCATCCCCAAGCTATTATCTTTTATGAATTTCCATCTTATCCTTTCTCTATTTGTTTGTCAAACATTCTATCTCAATCACTTCTTGAGTTTCTCCACGAAATAAGAACAATATGGACCATGTCATACTTGTTTCTGGGAAGTGGATCTTCTCAAATAATAGATGGTTATTTGTTATTGATAGCAAAAAGTGGTAGTCGAATTCTACAAGCAAACACAACAACCAGTTATGATGATTTCATCGGAATTGTGTATGAGGATTATGGGTTGGATAAGAGATTATGGAAGGCTGAGTTGAGCTACATGTTCCCGAAAAAACTTCTTCAAACATTACCAGCAGATACTCCTCCAGTTAATATTAGTAATTGTAGACAACTGCAAGGTTTTTTGGGTCAATCAAAGTTGGAAACGGTTAGACTTTGTGTGGAAGTTACGGAGAGATATTTGGGAGAATCTAAAGGTAGAAAACATCCAAGGGCTGAAGACATCAACGATGATACTGAGAACAAGGTTGACAACAATTTTGAGAATAAAGACGAGGACGATGAAACCTTATTCGATTATTGCGACGACTCAGATGGAACTGATTCANAAAAAAGATGCTCGGGGATGGAAAAGAGGGAACATCTACAATACCCGGATTTAATCAGATACAATTTGAAGGTAAACCCTGATCAATAAACCGATAAAACCCTTCAAATTGTATCTGATTAAATCCGGGTATTGTAGATGTTCCCTCTTTTCCATCCCCGAGCATCTTTTTTGAATTTACCATTTATTCGTTTATTGAAAAAATACCATCCCATCTCTCATTCTTCACCGAATCATATCCATAGAATTCGATCTAGCAATAATGGAATTTCTATTCTGTTTACTGAAAAAAAGATGCTCGGGGATGGAAAAGAGGGAACATCTACAATACCCGGATTTAATCAGATACAATTTGAAGGGTTTTATCGGTTTATTGATCAGGGTTTAATAGAAGAACTTTCTAAGTTTCCAAAAATTGAAGATATAGATCACGAAATTGAATTTCAATTATTTATGGAAACATATCAATTGGTAGAACCTCTGATAAAAGAACGAGATGCTGTCTATGAATCACTTACATACTCTTCTGAATTATATGTATCCGCAGGATTAATTTGGAAAACCAGTAGGAATATGCAAGAACAAAGAATTTTTATTGGAAACATTCCTTTAATGAATTCCCTTGGAACTTCTATAGTAAACGGAATATACAGAATTGTGATCAATCAAATATTGCAAAGTCCTGGTATCTATTACCAGTCAGAATTGGATCATAACGGGATTTCGGTCTATACCGGCACCATAATATCAGATTGGGGGGGCAGGTTAGAATTAGAGATTGATAAAAAAGCAAGAATATGGGCTCGTGTGAGTAGGAAACAGAAAATATCTATTCTAGTTCTATCATCAGCTATGGGTTTGAATCTAAGAGAAATTCTAGAGAATGTTTGCTACCCTGAAATTTTCTTATCTTTCTTGACCGATAAGGAGAAAAAAAAAATTGGGTCAAAAGAAAATGCTATTTTGGAGTTTTATCAACAATTTTCTTGTGTAGGTGGGGATCCAATATTTTCTGAATCCTTATGTAAGGAATTACAAAAAAAATTCTTTCACCAAAGGTGTGAATTGGGAAGGATTGGTCGCCGAAATATTAATTGGAGACTGAATCTTAATATACCTCAGAACAATATATTTTTGTTACCACGAGATATATTAGCAGCTGCCGATCATTTGATTGGGATGAAATTTGGAATGGGTACACTTGATGATATGAATCATTTGAAAAATAAACGGATTCGCTCTGTAGCGGATCTTTTACAAGACCAGCTCGGGTTGGCTCTGGCTCGTTTAGAAAATGTAGTTAAGGGAACTATATCCGGAGCAATTAGGCATAAATTGATACCTACTCCGCAGAATTTGGTAACTTCAACTCCGTTAACAACTACTTATGAATCCTTTTTCGGATTACACCCATTATCTCAAGTTTTGGATCGAACTAATCCATTGACACAAATCGTTCATGGGAGAAAATTGAGTTATTTGGGCCCTGGCGGATTAACAGGGCGAACTGCTAATTTTCGGATACGAGATATCCATCCTAGTCACTATGGGCGTATTTGTCCCATTGACACGTCTGAAGGAATCAATGTTGGACTTATTGGATCTTTATCAATTCATGCCAGAATTGGTGATTGGGGGTCGTTAGAAAGTCCATTTTATGAACTCTTTGAGAAATAAAAAAAAGCACGGATACAGATGCTTTTTTTATTACCAAGTTAAGATGAATATTATATGATAGCGGCAGGAAATTCTTTGGCTCTTAATCGGGGCATTCAAGAAGAACAGGCTGTTCCAGCTCGATACCGACAAGAATTTTTGACTATCGCATGGGAAGAGGTTCATCTTCGAAGCATTTTTCCTTTCCAATATTTTTCCATTGGAGCTTCCCTAATTCCTTTTATCGAACATAATGATGTGAATCGAGCTTTAATGAGTTCTAATATGCAACGTCAAGCAGTTCCACTTTCTTGGTCCGAAAAGTGCATTGTTGGAACTAGGTTGGAGCGCCAAGTGGCTTTAGATTCATGGGTTCCCGCTAGAGCCGAACACGAGGGAAAAATCCTTTATACTGACACTGCGAAGATCATTTTTTCGGGCAATGGGGATACTCTAAGCATTCCATTAATTATGTATGAACACTCAAAGAAAAATACTTGTATGCAATTAGCTTGTCTTGTTCATCGATTGAGAGAGTCAATCATTTCACCTTCATCAGGTCGCTGGCTTTTGTCGCTGACCGTGTATTGCAGTATCGCTGAACGTACATCCAGAGCCCACCGCTCGTGTATCGCCAGTGTTTCACTCGAAGTTTGCTTGTGTCAATATCCGTGCATCACTGTCATGTCTCGCTGTCTCACTGACCGAACATCACCGAGAAGAATTTCCATGTTCTCATCGAACATCGAACGAAACTGTCAACACGAATCTTCATGTAGTGATCTCCGAGTCACAACAGGTACGTCACGCCAACCGACGTGCATCAATCGAACATCACTGATTGGCCTGTATCACTTGGGGAGGGTTGAATCTTAGCGACAAAGGGCTGAATCTCAGTGGATCGTGGCAGCAAGGCCACTCCGCCACTTACAATACCTCGTCGCATATTTAAGTCATCTGCAAAGGATTCTACCCGCCGCTCAGTAGTAATTATAATTCATGGCGGTCCAAACAACGCTTCTGCCGAACAAACTTAGCCAATGACATGTGCCTTTGGGAATCGAAGCTCCTATTGTGGGTAGGCAATCAGGCGGCGGGCGCATACGTTGCTTCTAGCCTGTATTCTGACTTAGAGGCGTTCAGTCATAATCCAGCGCACAGTAGCTTCGCGCCACTGGCTTTTCAACCAAGCGTGATGACCAATTATGCGAATCAGCGGTTCCTCTCGTACTAGGTTGAATTACTATCGTGACCCGGGCATCAGTAGGGTAAAACTAACCTGTCTCACAACGGTCTAAACCCAGCTCACGTTCCATATTGGTGGGTGAACAATCGAACACTTGTTGAATTCTGCTTCATAATGATAGGAAGAGCCGACATCAAAGGATCAAAAAGCAACGTCGCTATGAATGCTTGGCTGCCACAAGCCAGTTATCCCCGTGGTAACTTTTCTGACACCTCTAGCTTCAAATTCCAAAGGTCTAAAGGATCGATAGGCCACGCTTTCATGGTTCGTATTCATATTGAAAATCATCCATTTTTGGGGCTAGTTGATTCGGCAGGTGAGTTGTTACACACTCCTTAGCGGATTTCGACTTCCATGACCACCGTCTTGCTATCTTAATCGACCAACACCCTTTGTGGGTTCTAGGTTAGCACGTAGTTGGGCACCGTAACCTGGCTTCCGGTTCATCCCGCATCGCCAGTTCTGCTTACCAAAAACAACCCACTTTGAGCTCTCGATTCTGTGGGATGGCTCAACAAAGCAGCCACCCCGACCTACCGATTTAAAGTTTGAGAATAGGTCGAGGGTGTTGCGTCCCGATGCCTCTAATCATTGGCTTTACCCGATAGAACTCGTGTTCGAGCTCCAGCTATCCTGAGGGAAACTATGGAGGGAACCATCTACTAGATGGTTCGATTAGTCTTTCGCCCCTATACCCAAGTCAGACGAACGA
>VBRH01000809.1:2108-4608 GCA_014578085.1 Cardamine resedifolia | reverse complement strand
CTTATAACCCATCGTGAGATGGTTGGCTTGGAACATCTTCAGAAGGGGCAATGACAACGAGAAAGGCAACAAATCTTGTCCTTACGGCGACTACATNTTTTTTTTTGGCACCAGTGACTCCTCAGACACACCCAATGTCTCCTGGTGCCAGATTGGAAAATTGCATAAGAGCTATATAAGGGGGTGGGTGTAGTTGGATGTCCGGGCAGACCGAGTTTACCCCCTTACTCGGTTCCGGTTTGGGTTGCGATCGTGGGATGGTTACCGACAAACACCCGGGGGATGACCGACCAACCGCCCACCGGAAATGTCGCCGGAAAAATTTTCCGGCAACTTTTCCGGCGAGCTGTTTTAGTCATTTTCTCGGATTTTTCGGCAAATCTCGACGAAAGATGGTGATACTGGACGTAATATGCGGCGAAAGATGGTGTTAGCCGAGCGGATGGGCGTGTTTTTGATGGGAAAGCACGGACTCGTTTCGGCCGTCCCGACGGGTAGCAAGGCGATCGTGTCGCCCATGGGCAATGATTGACCATGCGGCTAGGTTCTGAAACAGAAAAGGGCGTGATACCATAGAAATGGGAGCAAGTCTCGGGTTCTCGATTTTCATTGTCTTCTCTTTTGGACTAGGTTCCGATTGAGCTGCGATGTAGTCGCCGTAAGGACAAGATTTGTTGCCTTTCTCGTTGTCATTGCCCCTTCTGAAGATGTTCCAAGCCAACCATCTCACGATGGGTTATAAGGCCATCTCACGATGCAAAGTCCAGAATTCAATAACTGGCAGTGGGTGCGTAGTGGGCAATGATGTATGTTCCATGAGGGATATCCGAGCGTGATGGTTGATTCATTCACGTAGGTTTTCGAACTGTTTCCTGCAGTAAGTTAGTGTTTCTATGACCGGATGGCACAGGTTCCATGACGGTGTGAGGAGCTTTCCTTATTACCAAGGACCGCAGTAGCAGTTGTTCCGCTTCATAGATATTACTGGCTGAAAATGGAACTGGACGTTGGCTTGCGTGTCTCCAAAGGCTAGGCTGTTGCTAACGGCCCTAGTACCGCGGGTGACGATGATACGATCGTTTGGTGTTCTTTTTGGGATTTTCATCGGTGGAAATTGTAAGCAATCGATTGTGCTTAGTATTTCGCGCTTGTGCGGCTTTGGCTCGGTTTCGGCTGTCTTCTCTCTGCTCTTTTGAGTTCCTCAGAAGGGTTGTCGGAAAGATTGTTGTATTCGGGTCAACTGAACGTTCGGCGTGTGAGTGGTGATTGGATAGCTAGTGTTTGTAGGCTCCGTGCTTGTGCACCGAACTACTTACCACCTGTCCTTCTCAGTTACTTCACGGGCGATATTTCGCTCGATGATCGGATTTGGGGCCTGTGTTGCGTACCTATCTAGNTTCAAAAATACATCAATAAAGAGTGTAGGATGACAATTTGCGATCAAAAGTGCCCACGGAGCTCTCCATAGGCCACGATAGTCCAATTTTGGGGCACTCTACCTATTTATTTTGTATTATACAAGAATTGGACTATCGTGGCCTATGGAGAGCTCCGTGGGCACTTTTGATCGCAAATTGTCATCCTACACTCTTTATTGATGTATTTTTGAAGTTTCCATCGAAAAACATTAGCTTCAGTACGGTGATTTTCGAAAATCAGTACGTGACCAATGTTTCTGTCGGTAAACCGACTGTCTGGCGGCCGATGGGTGGAATGTTTGCCGACCAACTATGATTTTTCCTCGTTTGATTGGATTTTTGGCTCGACTGATCGTGTTTTCTACTTATTTTAGAGACTTTCATCGAGAAAAATCATATCCAGTACGACATAATTCGATCTGTGGCTCGAAGCCTCACCCGATTACCGAGAAAATCCTACCCGCTGGCCGAGGAAAATAAAATTTCTCGTACATCGATGGTTTTCGCTCGGGGATTTAGAGATTTCTCTCGATGAATCGTGTTTTATACTTATTTTAGAGTCTTTCATCGAGGAAAATCATATCCAGTACGACATAATTCGATCTGTGGCTCGAAGCCTCACCCGATTACCGAGAAAATCCTACCCGCTAGCCGAGGAAAATAAAATTTCTCGTACATCGATGGTTTTTGCTCGGGGATTTAGAGATTTCTCTCGATGAATCGTGTTTTCTACTTATTTTAGAGTCTTTCATCGAGGAAAATCATATCCAGTACGATATAACTCGATCTGTGGCTCGAAGCCTCACCCGATTACCGAGGAATCACCCTCCGTTACACGATCAGTCAGCTTTTTTCTCGATCATTACCGAGGAATCACCCTCCGGTACACGATCAGTCAGCTTTTTCTCGATCATTACCGAGGAATCACCCTCCGGTACACGATCAGTCAGCTTTTTCTCGATCATTACCGAGGAATCACCGTCCGGTACACGATCAGTCAGCTTTTTCTCGATCATTACCGAGGAATCACCCTCCGGTACACGATCAGTCAGCTTTTTCTCGATCATTACCGAGGAATCACC
>VBRH01000808.1:19603-33185 GCA_014578085.1 Cardamine resedifolia | reverse complement strand
AAAAAAAAAAAAAAAAAAATTCTTACCGTGAAACTATCTAGTTCATATTATGAAAGAGCACTTCATTTACAATTTGCAGGTATTTGAATGTTCTTTAAACACCAGTCATTTCTTCTAAACATATCAACGTTGATAATTACAGAAACCCATAATTTTTCCATTTCCATCTCATTCTTGTCCAGGGAAATTTCTCAGTTGCCATCTCATATTATCACAAGGTATACACACTAATATATATATATATATATATATATATATGAGAGAATTTCAATAATTCCTTAATAACGTGACACTTTTCTTCTCTATCAGACAATGAGCAAAACATTTTTTTTTTCTGTTTATTTTCTCTAATTTCAGTCCTTATGGTTGAAACCCTAATGATATCAGTTCTGTACCGAAATGTTTAACGTGGCTCTCATGGTGAATGTCAGAACGAGATAGATTCGAAGGTTGAGGTCTTCTAGAAAGTGGTCAGTTCTTGCTGTAACTTATATGTACTATGATAAGCCTCTGTTTGTGTATACAAGGAAGAAGAAGACACCTGCGTGAAGAGTGATTGAGGATTGGTCACGTGTGAGATAAAGAAGATATATAAGCTGAATTGTTTGTAAAGAAAAGGATGTTCTTTGTATTGTTGGACCTGCGTGTCATATAGAGAGAGAGAGATTCTAGTGATGTGCTAGCTCATTTCCTCTGTAATCGAAATATACAGTTCTTGTTAATAAATATTCTTGTTTCTTTCTTAACAAATGGTGCGCTTGTGATCGAGATTGAATCGAACGAGAGAAGATTGAGATTTGAAGTTTCGCGAAATGGTTATGGCAAATGGATTATCGCCGATTCGTGAAGTCTCGTCGGAGGAAGAAGCAGCGGCGTCGTTGGCAGATGTGTATGATCAATTAGGTGAGATTGGCGCTCGATTTCGCAGCTTAGAATCGGGAAAGAAAAGTTCATATGACAAGATTGAATCTTTATCGGCGAAGATGGTGAGTCATGATAAAAAAACTTGATGATATCGGAAGGAAATTGGAGCTCGTGATTTAATCCCTACCAAGAATCGAGATATCGAGAGAAATGGGTGGCCCGAGTCGATCAACTTCATCAAGATCGCAAGATAGTCGCAATCAGGTACCATTTTCTTTCTCGGAACCTTGCCGTAGGGAAGTTAGAACTGGTATTAGGGAAAATTTACTCAAAAACGTTAAAGTTCCGGTGTTCGAAGGACTGAACATCTACAGCTGGATAGCTCGGGTTGAGAGATTTTTCCGGATTGGAGATTATAATGATGCCGAGAAGTTGGAATTGGTTTTAGTGAGTTTGGATGGTGAAGCTTTGAGTTGGTATAACTGGGAAATAAACAGACGACAATTTGATAATTGGCTTCAGTTTAAGTCGGGGTTGATGTTGAGGTTTGGGAATTTGAAGATCAGAGGACCGAGCCAGAGTTTGTTTTGTATCAAGCAAAATGGATCAATTGCTGAGTATGTACAGAAATTTGAAGATTTATCTTCTCAGGTAACGGGATTGGATGATCAAAAGTTAGAGGGTATTTTTTTGAATGGATTAACACCAGAGATGCAGGAATTGGTACACATTCAAAAACCTCAGAACTTACCTGAAATGGTGGCAGTAGCTCGTTCAATGGAAACAAGTATTATGAGAAGAGTGGTTCGGAAAGAGTTGCAGTTAGCCAATACAGAGAATAAAGACACATATGGTTTTGAATATAAAGGATCTGTAATGCCAAATCAGAATTCTTGGAAGATGAAAGCAATTGCTACAGATTCATACCAAAGTGGAGTGAAACAAGGAGCTAAAGTGGAACAAAGACCTAGAAGACATAATTCTAGTGCTGAATTGGATGAAAAAAGAAGGAAAGGTATATGTTTTTGATGTGATGGGCCATGGTCAAGAGAACATAAATGTCCTAACAAGGAGTTGAGAGTTTTAACAGTGATAAATGGCTTTGAAGTGGAAGTACTAGAGGGTAATGTGGAAGAAGAATTGGAGGAACCTGTTGGTCAGTTGATGGAGTTGTCATTTTCTTCTTTTATGGGAATTTTATCTCCAACAACTACTAAGTTAAGAGGCACAATTGGAAAAAGGAAGTCATCATTATGTTGGATAGTGGTGTCACCCACAATTTCATATCCCCAGATGCTGTGAGGAGATTGAAACTTCGAAGTAAGGATGATTCAAATCTTAATGTAAGATTAGGAACTGGGATTACAGTCAAAGAAATGGGAGTTTGCAACACTGTAAGTTTCTCGGTTCAAGATCTGAAATTTACTACAGATTTCATAAAATTGGATTTGGGACAAGTGGATGTTATATTGGGGATATATTGGTTGAGAACACTGGGAGAGTGTAAAGTGAACTAGGAGACACATGAGTACTCATTTCAGTATAAAGGAGAAGCAGTGACATTAAGAGGAGAGCCGGAATTACATTCAGCCAAATTATCATTGAAATCAATGTGGAGTAAAGTGATAGTGAAGAAGAAAGGGTTGGAGATGGAGTTGTCTAATCATCAACTGTTACAGCAAGATAGTAATGTCATTCCGGAATCAATAGAGAAGTTGTTAACCAAGTATGATCAGGTTTTTGCAGAGCCAACAGAGTTACCTCCGATTAGGGGAAGGGAACATGCAATAAATCTGGTAAATGGAAGTGGACCAATTAGTGTAAGGCCTTATAGATATCTCCATGCTCACAAAGAAGCTATGGAAAAACTTGTAAGAGAAATGTCAGCAACAGGGGTCATAAGACCGAGCCACAGTCCATTCTCTAGTCCAGTTTTGTTGGTAAAAAGAAAGACAAGAGTTGGAGATTTTGTGTGGATTACAAGGCTTTGAACAGAGCAACAATTCCAGATAAGTTTCCTATTCCTATGATAGATCAATTGTTAGATGAGCTGAATGGTGCTAAAGTGTTTTCAAAATTGGATCTCAGAGCTGGTTATCATCAGATACGGATGAAAAAGCAGGATATAGAAAAGACAGCATTTAGAACGCATGATGGTCACTATGAGTTTTTAGTGATGCCATTTGGTTTAGCGAATGCACCAGCAACATTTCAAGCTTTGATGAATGAGTTATTTCGACCCTTCTTACAGAAATTCATTCTGGTATTCTTTGATGATATATTGGTGTATAGTGATGATGTGCAACATCATATGGAATATTTGGAGGTGGTTTTGAGAATTTTTGATGAACAAAGCTTGTATGCTAACAGGAAGAAAAGTCTTTTCACTCAGGAAAAAAGTTGATTATCTTAACCATATTATCTCAAAAGAAGGAGTATCTACGGATCCAGCTAAGACTGAAGCAATGATTAAATAGCCTACTCCAAAATCTGTTAAGGAGTTAAGAGGATTTTTGGGACTCACTGGTTATTATAGGAGATTCATCAAAAGCTATGGATTCTTGGCAAGACCTTTGACTGAGTTACTGAAGAAAGATGGGTTTATATGGAGTAATTCTGCTCAATTAGCATTTGATAAACTTAAGCAAGCAGTGATAACGGTTCCGGTATTGTCACTGCCTGATTTTGAGAAAACTTTTATGGTAGAAGCAGATGCTTCAGGGTTTGGATTAGGTGCAGTTTTGATGCAAGAGAAGAAGTCAATTGCTTATTTTAGTCATACTCTTACTACTAAAGAACAACTTAAGCCAGTATACGAAAGAGAGTTGATGGCTATAGTCTTGTCCATACAAAAATGGAAACATTATCTACTGGGAAGAAAATTTGTGGTCCATACAGATCAGAAGAGTTTGAAGTTTTTATTGGAACAAAGAGAGGTTAGTATGGATTATCAACACTGGTTGACCAAGTTGCTGAACTATGACTTTGAGATTTTATACAAGCCGGGAATAGACAACAAGGCTGCTGATGGATTGTCGAGAATGACACAGCCTGAAGGGTCATTGGCATCCCATTTTTTAATGGCATTGACTGTTCCTACAATGTTACAGTTACAAGACCTATATGAAGAAATTGATAAAGATACCAAGATCCAAGAGTTGATAAAATTGGTGGTCACAGGACAACATCTTAAAAGCGGATATACAATAAGAAATGGAAGATTGTGGTTTAAAAACAAATTGGTGATTCCGAAGACTTCAAAATTCATTGAATTGATTTTGAGAGAATATCACAGTGGAGTGCTTGGAGGACATTCTGGAGTTCTAAAAACAGTGAAGAGAATCCAACAGTCGTTTGAATGGAAAGGCATGTTGAAAGATATTCAGAAGTTTTTCTCCGAATGTGAAGTATGCCAAAGATATAAGTACTCCACATTATCACCGGCGGGATTATTACAACCTCTACCAATTCCGGGACAAATTTGGGAGGATTTGAGTAGGACTTTGTTGAACTAGTTCACAAGGAAGAAATGTGATCTTAGTGGTTGTCGATCGCCTTAGTAAGTATGCTCATTTTTTTAGTATGAAGCACCCTTTTTGTTAAGGAGATTGTGAGGGTACATGGATATCCAGCTTCTATTGTGTCGGATAGAGGCAGTGTATTCCTCAGTGTATTTTGGAAAGACTGTTTCAGATTATCAGGAACTAAGCTTAAGTACAACACAACTTTCCATCCTCAAACGGATGGCCAAACAGAGGTTCTTAATCGATGTCTTGAGACATATCTTCGTTGCTTAGCTTCTTCTCATCCATGAACATGGCATCCGTATTTGTCATGGGCAGAACTTTGGTATAATTCTTCTTATCATACTTCTCTTAAGACAACTCCGTTTAAAGCCATTTATGGGCGAGATCCACTAGCAATATTGAGATTTGAACAACATTTTACAAATAATTATGAGCTGGAGTCACTACTCAAGGAAAGAGAGTTGATGTTATCGTAAATCAAGGATCATTTGATTCATGCTCAGCAATTAGTGAAGAACAATGCAGATAAGCATAGAAGAGATGTGGAATATGCTGTGGGGTCTTTGATATTTCTTAAGTTAAGACCATATAGACAACAATCTGTCAATAAGAGGATATGTCAGAAGCTCGCAGGTAAATACTATGGACCGTATGAAGTGGTGGAAAGAATTGGCAAAGCGGCATATCGTTTAAGGCTTCCGGAATCATCTAAAATTCACCCAGTCTTTCATGTATCACAATTGAAGAAAGTATAAGGAGTTAATCACCAGGTTTTGCCTTTACCAGAAGTTTTAAATGAACAAGAGGAATTGGTGATAGAACCAGAAGTGGTACTTGATACTCGCTATAATGAAAATGGAGTGTTGGAAGCATTGGTGCATTGGAAAGGATTGCCGAGTCATGAAGATTCTTGGGAAGTAGTGAAGGAACTACTAAGACAATTTCCTACCTTATCGCTTGAGGACAAGCTTCATTTTGAAGGAGGGGGGGAGGTATTGATAAGCCTCTGTTTGTGTATACAAGGAAGAAGAAGACACGTGCATGAAGAGTGATTGAGGATTGGTCACGTGTGAGATAAAGAAGATATATAAGCTAAATTGTTTGTAAAGAAAAGGATGTTCTTTGTATTGTTGGACCTGCGTGTCATTTAGAGAGAGAGAGAGAGAGAGAGAGAGATTCTATTGATGTGCTAGCTCATTTCCTCTGTAATCGAAATATACAGTTCTTGTTAATAAAGATTCTTGTTTCTTTCTTAACATACTATCATTGTGACGCCTGCAAACATAACTTATAACTTATTCCATGCATTAAAAACAAGTGCCTGTTACAATAGATTCTTTAAAGGGTGTAACTTTCTTTATTTTCCAATATAAACCAACGTCACTGATATATCATAGTTTTTATGAGTTTTAAGTCATGATATGTACATAATCGAGTCTTTTATGTGTCTATCGAATCATTTAGAGTTTTCTTACAGGTTTACACGCAGTTGGGATCATTTGGATATTACGGAACAATTACAGAGCATTATAGCTGAGAGGTCGAAGTTAGTGTGTCTTTCGAGATTATATGTGTCGAGCGACACAACATCTGACACAACACCTTGCGTCGGTCGACACAGTCCGATTTTTATTCCAGCGCGCGAAGATTATTTATTTTTGAAAATTTGAAGTTTTTTCCCAGAAATTCCATGTATTTACAAAGAGTCCAACTCGTGTTTAGACTATATAATTAGATTTTTAAAGTTCTGATAAGATATATCTTGACTTTGGCGAGATAGAACTTGGAGTTTTTAGGAGTTTGGGGCTGATCATACTTTGTACTATTTGAGAGAAGATTTCGAACCCCTGTTTCTATTTCTCTTATCTGATTTATATGATATCTATTCTATTCATGTCTTTGATTTTAATTGATATGTGTGAGTTGATCTCTTGTTAGATTTGGGGAATTCTTATTAGGGTTTTCATGGAATAACATATTGATTGATTGGTTAGGATTTCAACTTGTTAGTTCTTCACCTAGGTTGCACTTATATCTAGTTCTGGATTGATCACCTAGAATCGAGATTTATGGTTGTTAAATTGGCATGACAGTGTGATTTATAATTTGACATAACCTAGAGTGAGCATATTAGATAATTGCAAAGGAAGTTGGATTAGATAATTTGTGAACAAATCAAACATGCGCTTAATGCTTGTTTAGGATTTAGGATTCGCAAAGGAATTTGGTTTCTTAGGTTTTAAACATAATAAATTCTTGCAACGAAAGTTAGTTTATTTTACCTTAGTGATTTGAGTTCTAGAACTTGTTCGTAATTCGGTTTTAACTAATTAATTAATATTCATTACTTGATTACCTGAGAAATTCTTTGGACTTGACGCTTTTCCCCCTTGTTTACACACACCAAAATTTTAATATTTATTTTGCATTTATTTTATTTCTCATATCGCTTAGCTGAATTTCAAACGAAAAACTCTATCGTGAGATTCTTGAGTCCTTGTGGATTCGACCACTAAGTACTGTAATCAATCTCTTAATTTGGAGAGTAGCTCGAGGGATTAATTTGAGTTTATCAAATTTTGGCGCCGTTGCTGGGGATTCTTTTGAGTTTCTGATAGATTTAAGTATAGAATTTAGACTAAGTTTTATTTTTAATTTTTACTCACGTTGTTCTATCTTCTTGTCTTATGTGTTTCATGTGTATGCCTAATCGCATTACTATAGCAACAAGGACAGTCGACTTTTATTTCTTCTGAATCAGGAGCTTGCGAACTTAGAACGAACAAACATAAAAGCAAAGAAACCGGCGGAGATGGTTAATCCTGTGATTTTACGTCAAGACGACGCTGGTGTTCTTAGAGACCAAGAGGGCCACGTGTGCAACGAGCAGGGTCAGAGATTAGATAGAGATAGAAATCACATCGTGCGGGTCGACATTGTAGAGGCGAAGGTACATGCCCCAGCTGCTAGAGCAAGGACTCCGGGAGATTACAGCAGACCTGATGAGTTCTATGCGAACATGTCTACGATAAGACTTCCTACCTTCGATAGGAATGATTTTGAGCTAAAATCGTCTTACTACACTCTGGTCGGTCAGCATCTTTTCCATGGATTGGCTCATGAGCATCCTATGGACCTCATCGAGAGGTTCGAGGACTTGGTAACTAGCATGAAGCACAATGGATTCAGTTATGACTATCTTTTCTGTAAGCTTTTCCCACACTCTCTTAGTGGTGAAACAGTTTATTGGTTGAAGCAGTTACCAACGTGATCTCTCACTAACTAGGAGGATACCAAAAAAACTATTTTGCGCAACTTCTATGATGATGCGAGGTCAGAGGACTTGAGGAACAACATCTCTCAGTTCACGCAGAGACCGACTAAAGCATTCAAGGCTCCATGGGTGCGATTCAGAGCTTACTAACGGGATTATCCGCATCATGGTTTTAGTGAGGTTTAGTTGTTGGGTATCTTCTTCAAATGCGTAGATTGGAGGTATCAGATGGCTCTTGATTTCGAAAGTAATAAGCATTTCAATACGAGGTCTTCCGCTGAAGCTTATGTGTTGATTGAAAACTTGGCATCTAGCACTAGCACCAAGAATGCTGACTTCGAAAGACAGAAGCAGGCTGGAAACATTGATGGGAAGCAGATTGCTGAGTTGAAGACTAATCTGGATTCTGTTCACAATATTTTGGTGAACAAGAAATCAGTCTAGTTTGCTGCATAAGTTGAGACATTCGAACCAGAAGAAGAGAGCGAGGAGGAAGACGTCAACTACATAGGCGGGACTGGTTTTCCGATTCAAAGGTTTAGAAACAAAAAAAGCAGAGGTGCTTACAACGGTAGTGGTCAGAGGAGTACCTTTATAGGTAATCAAAACTCATCTAGTTACATCTCTAAGCCTCAGTTCCAGAAGCCTTTCCAGAGCAACAACAATTTCAACATGAACTATGGATCTTCATCTTACCAGACACCTCCTGCATCAACTGAGCAGAGTGAGATAAAATCTATGCTTGAGTAGATACTGGAAGGTCAGCAGAGGATCACAGTTGACTTTAATGGGAAAATTGATGCTCTGTACACTGATTTAAATGAGAAGTTTGAAGCCTTGAACATTCATGTAAAGAGTTTGGATACTCAGGTTGCGCAGACTGTTGGGTCTGTTAAAAGGCAAGATAGAGTTCTTTCTGGAATGACTGACAGTAATCTGAAGTATCAGTGCATCGCCATCACAATAAGGAGTGATAAAGAACTTAATCATGTGCTGAAAAGAGGTCTGAATGTTGATAAACTCATGGATTTAGAGGAAATCGAAGAGGATTTTGGGGATGAGTTGCATGCGTCGATCGACACAACATGTTTGCATCGGTCGACAGCAGTGCAAATCAGCGACGATGAAGATAATCGACACAAGCAACCACATACAGAGGCTTCAATTTCTGACGGACCAGATTTAACGGGCGCGACACACGCTTGCGTCAGTCGACACAAAGAACCAGCCGCTACACCAACTCTCGATAAGCCTAAAATTTCAACGGAATGAGTATACAAGCCTAAGATTCCGTTCCCAAAGAATCCTAGGAAGTCCAAACAGGAGCTGTACAAAGCTAAGTACAGGGGTATGATGGAAAAGCTCACCATTGAGATTCCTCTGATTGATGCTATTAAGACTACTCCTATGGTAAAAAGATACCTAAAGAAGATGCTCACGCAGGATATGAGAGAAGAGGAAGGTGTGATGATGATCTCTGAGATTTGCAGTGCTGTTATTCATAACATAATACCAGATAAACTTAAAGACTCGGGAAGCTTCGTTTTGGATTATTCTATTTTCAAGGATATGTTCAAAGATTTGCTGTGTGATCTAGGTTCGAGCGTTAATCTGATGCCTTACTCATCTGCTTTGAGACTTGCGATGACTGATTTCACACCCTCATGATTACGCAGATTCTAGCTGACATGAGTATCAGGATTTCAGAGGGTATTTTAGAAGATGTGCCGGTACGAATTGATGATTGCATGATCCCCACAGATTTTATAGTTTTGTGATATAGTGATGAGCCTAAGGATCCTCTTATCCTGGGTAGATCTTTCTTGCTTACAGCTGGTGCTTTCATTGATGTAAGAGGGAGCAAGATAGCTCTGAATGTGGGTGATCTAGTGATGAATTTCGATATGGACAAGCTGATTAAGCGACCCACCATTGACGGATAAACTTACTATGTAGACACTCTCAACAATCTAGCAGAGGAGATCTTTCATGAGATGCATCCTACATATCCTTTGGAGAGAGCGTTGATAGGTTTTACGCAGGAGAGGGTATGTCAAGATGTTGGATGCTAGTGAACACGTGATGAAGTTAGTTGCTCATGAGGAGCTCGTCGACTCCACACAAAAAGCCGCGGTATTGAGTGATTGGAGTGAGGATAAGGCTCCCAAAATTGAACTCAAACAGCTCCCTACGGGGCTAAGAATGCATTTCTTGGACCGAATTTCACTTATCCAATTATTATGAATGCTTTCTTGAATAACGCAGAGCTCACTTTACTGCTAAGCAAGCTGCGCAAATATCGCAAAGTTCTTGGCTATTCTCTTGATGATATTTTAGGTATCTCTCCGGATTTTTGCATGCATAGGATCCATCTTGAGGATGAGAAGAAGTCATTGATTGAGCATCAGAGGAGGTTGAATCCAAATTTAAAGGAGGTAGTTAAGAAGGAGATTATGAAACTCCTTGAAGATGTGATCATCTATCCTATTTTGGACAGTGATTGGGTTAGTCCGGTTCATGTGGTTCCTAAGAAAGGTGGAGTCATAGTGATAAAGAATGAGAAGAACGAGCTGATACATATGCGGGCTGTGACTGGACATAGGATGTGTATTAACTACATGAAGCTTAATGTTGCGACAAGGAAAAATCACTTCCCACTGCCGTTCATTGATCATATGCTAGAGAGGTTAGCTAACCACCCCTATTACTGCTTCCTAGATGGATAACTCGGGCTTCTTTCAGATTCCAATCCATCCCGAAGATTAGGAGAATACCACATTTACATGTCTCTACGATATGTTTGCAAATCGCAGAATGCCCTTTGGACTTTGTAATGCTCATGCGACATTCCATAGATGTATGATGTCTATATTCACGGACATGATTGAGGATTATATGGAGGTATTCATGGATGACTTTTCAGTTTATGGACCATCTTATCACGAGTGTTTGACAACATGTGCAAGGTGCTTGCTAGATGTGAAGAAAAGCACTTGGTTTTGAATTGGGAGAAATGCCATTTATGGTCAAAGATGGCATTGTTCTTGGGCACATAGTTTCACAAGCTGGAATTGAGGTTGATCGAGCGGTAAGGTTATGAGGAACTTGCAGGCGCCGGACTCGGTTACGGCTGTGAGGAGTTTTCTGGGACACGCAAGATTTTACAGGAGGTTCATCAAAGATTTCAGCAAGATTGCTAAACCATTGACTGCTTTGCTGTGTAAGGACACGAAATTTGAGTTCACTACCGAATGCCAATTAGCTTTTGAGCAGATTAAGCAAGCCTTAGTGAACGCTCCAATAGTGAGTTCACCAGACTAGGATTTGCCTTTCGAGGTGATGTGTGAAGCTATCGACTTCGCAGTTGGAGTTGTTCTGGGACAGAAGAAAGACAAGAAATTTCATGTTATTTACTACGCTAGTAGGATACTAGACGATGCACATATGAATTACGCAACTACCGAGAAAGAGTAGTTATTGGCCGTGGTGTTTGCGTTTGAGAAGTTTTGTCAATATCTTGTTGGTTCAAAAGCGATAGTACACACAGATCACTCAGCTCTCGACTTTAAGCAATTAATCAACCTGTAGAAAACCTCTAGATAATTTTGAGCTACGGAATATACAAAAATGTGAAAGTAACTCCTATCTAAAACTTTATTCTAATTGGTTTCAACATTTTATTGGAAAGCAAATTTGTCTTTGTATTAGAAATAACTTGTAGAGCAGATGTGTATCATGCGGATTAAGTATTGTGGGCCATCAAAGATCGGTTATGTATATCTTCCAGATAAGTATTGTGTGATGCAAAGTCATGGTTACCCTTTTGTTGTTGCAATCCCCCTACCTATATATATATCGGTATGAACGAATTTGATTTAGAGTTTCATGTATTAATTATTGAAAACAATGTAAATATTTTCTTCTAAAATCTTATAGTTCATTCTCCACAAAAACTTCATGAGTTTCCACACCAAATCTCCCGACCGAAAAACACAAGGTATATGCACATTTATTTCACAACATAATCGTTTAATTAGTTCGTATAAGCTATATTGAAAATGTTTATATTTTTTGGTTGGTTTATATGAACAAGAAGCTAATGTTGGAGTTGAGAATCAACCAACAGCAATGACATCAACAACTCTTGATCGGTCACAAATTCTCAACACACGAAGCTGGTGGATTTGTATCTTTGTATGCTCAGCTTTGAAGTAAAACATAGTTTAGTGCTAGGTAGCATGGAAACTTTCTCCGAGGTTTGTTTCCCGTTTCCGAAACGTTTCGGAAACCAAAACTTTTGGAAACTCGATGGAAACGCGGTGGAAATGCGTTTCCTAAAAATCGCAATTTGGAAACGCGATGGAAACATTTTTTTCCATTTCGAAAACGCAATATAAACTTATTTTTTTATTTGGAACTTAATAAATAGATAATTTGGAAACATGAGATATATATGATATTTATTATTATGTTTACTTAAAAAGTCCTAACTAAATTGAAGAATATAAAATATCTCATTATTAATAAAATGATTTTGATGATTATAATTTAAATACTTATGTGTTGGATTTGTGTTGTTTTAAATATTTATTTTAAATATGAATTTGTTGTTTTACTATATATTTTTAATTATTTATATATATATATATATATCTACATTTTTGTATATGTTCACGTTTCCAACACGTACCCGTTTCCTAATTTTTTGAAAAAATTGTTTTCACGTTTCCACACGTTTCATTTCCGCGTACCGTTTTCGTTTCCATGCTACTTAGGTTTAGTAGTATTAATGAAAATTACCCTTATTAATTTGTAAGTAAAGGTGTCAATTGGGTCAGTAACCTGCGGGCTATGCCCAAGTAGATCCACCACGGGGCGGGTATGGACATAAAATTTTATGCCCATTAAAAAGCGGGCTTCATAGATAAGCCCATTGTGGACCGCGGGTTTAGAGGGTTTTGTCCGCGGATTGGCGGGTCAGCCCGCGGACTATCAATTTTTAGTAAAATAAATAAATTATATATATAGGTAATGATATATTTGAAAATGTAAAGAGTTTTTATGAATAAAAATTAAAATATTTACAAAATAGTAATATTAAAATAATTTCTATTTAAAAATTATTAAATTTAGTTTAAAAATATATTTTAATTTTTAAAAATTACAAAAATTTAATCTGCGGTCCGGCCCACTTATCCGTTGGACTTAACGAGGCAGATTTGGACATAGTTATATAAACCGCAGTCCCAAAAAAAAAATCTGTGGCAGAGCGGACCAAATGGATGCGGACTCACCCATTTGACATCTCTATTTGTACCAAACATAATACTTAGAAGTTAAAATAAAATTTAAACAGGTAATGGACACTTGTGCATATTTAAAACCGCGTTAGCAACCACTTAATCACGGTATATGGCTCCAGCCTCCAGACATTCGTTTTTTTTTTTAATTATTTATTTATGTTTCCCCACAATATATTCAACTAGTTTGTTTGGATTGGTTTCGAAGCATTACGAAAATATCTTTCTATCATGTGCACCGCGTTGAAATTCTCTTCCAGTTGGGATACCTTAATTATCCTTATATTAGCTGGCAGATTTGACTATTCTTATATCAATAATCTAAATCACTAATAAAATTATATGTGATGCAAAGTCATGGTTACTTCTTTGTTGTTGCAATCTTCCTACCTATAGTATGAGCAAATTCCATTTGGAGTTTCATGTATAAATTAATGAAAACTAGGTAAATTTTTCATCTAAATCTTCACAAGAAACATCATGAGTACATGAAACCTAGTTTTCATCTAAATCTCACAAATCTCCGGACAGAATAACACATGGTATGTTCATTCATCTCACAACGATAATGTTTTTAATTTGAATATACAGTAAAAGATTTTTTTTTTTTTTTTTTT
>VBRH01000808.1:6630-19575 GCA_014578085.1 Cardamine resedifolia | reverse complement strand
TTTTTTTTGGCTTACATTTGAAAAGAAGAAGAAGAAGCTAATATTGGAGTTGAGAATCAACCAAGAGCAACAACATCATCAGCTCTTGATCGGTCACAAATTCTCAAGACACGAAACTGGTGGATTTGTATCTTTGTCTGCTCAGCTTTGGTTGTAACAGGACGTGTTTTATCGATCAACACTTCTTCTAAACTTCTACTTCATCCAAACAGGAAGAGATGTTTGTGACGATCCAAAGCAATTTAAAGGCACATGGCTTCAATCCATTCTCCAAAACGCTGCGTTTCCATCTACAGCCTTCCTTCTCCTCTTATGGCGTTCTTCATTCTCCACACATAGAGAAACTCTTTCTTCTACTTCTTCTTCTTCTTCGTTTGGCAAACTCATTCTTCTTTACATCACTCTTGGTGTCCTCTTCGCTGCTTATAGCCAACACTATGCAATAGGGAGAACACATTCTGTGTTCTTCTTTGGATCTATACAACACAATTGATTTTCACTTCCATCTTTACAAAAATTATCAACAAACACAAATTCAACCGTTGGATCATATTATCCATAGTCCTCTCTGGAATTGCCCTGCCTTACAACATCAGATGATGCATATTATCCCTGTGAAGGCGAAGGCTCGAGAATGAGTGATAGAGATAGCCTTCTCTTTATCTCTATGTATAATGCAATTAGGGTTCCAAAAGGTCATACCTAAAACAGAGAGTAAAGTTTCCACGGTGATGCTTATGCAAACCAATGCTTCAATGATTGTAACATTGATATGTTTGGTTGGATTATTCATAAGGCACAAGGATCTAATGGAAGATTTTGAGACGTTTAAGAAAGGAAAACACTTTAAGTGTTGAGTCTTATCGGATTATTACTTTAAAAAAAAAAAAAACATTTCTGGTATTATATCACGATGAACGATACCGAGAATTTAGGGGTGCCTAAAGGCGGCAACAAGCTCTGGAAACAAATCCAGAGGACAAGAACATAAATTACAAATCTTAAATGTGGAATCAGAAAAAAGACTAATCCGACATTGGAAAGTTACAAAAAGAGAAGCAGAAAGGTAAATAGACACAGACTAAAGACAACAAAAAAAAAAAGAGAAAAGGAGGAAAAATTTATGCAAGTATCACTTGTGTGGCAAGTAATGTCTTTAGGGCTTGTGGGTCTTGTGTGTTTGGCTTCTTCTCTTTTCTCTAATGTTGTCAGCTTCTCCGTATGCCTTTAGCTAACATTTTCGTTGTGTTGGTGTTTGGGTTTATGGATGATGACATTTGACTGGTTGAAGGAGGAGCTCTGTTAGTTGGGATCCTTGGCTTCGCATCTTATGTATATTCTTTGTACAAGTCTAGTAAGAAAAAAGAAATAGCAAGCCAAAGTGAAACAGTGAAAGTATGTTTTCTCATATGTATATACTATGTGTGTATTGTATTGCTATATATTTCATGTTTTGTTTGGATAATTTATGTATGTTCTTGTCCATATTTCTATGATGTTTTCATGTAGAGTTTTTTTTTTCTTTTCTTTTTGGTTTTAAAAAAATTGGAATATTTTTTCGATTTGTGAGTGTTATTCTGCTCAGGACCATGTTAAATTTTCACTACAAAAATATAAATCAGATTCCGAGCAAAAAATATCGACTATTATTTTTTTATCGGAAGTTTTTAACCAGTTTCTGACCATTTTTTGATTTCTCACCAAAGTTTCTTTGACAACATTTTCTTTTCGATAACATTATTTTCCATCCGTATATTTTACGGTCGCATTTGTTTTAATGTTTTACATGATACAATAGTGTTTTTTTTCCTACAAATGAAACTACAACATTTTTAGTTCTTCATTTTCTCTACAACATTCTGTATTGCCCTCGATGTTATATACAATTTTACAGTAGAAAAATGTGGTCAAAGTTTTTTAAGTGACTTGTCTGTTGAAGAGTTAGCAGATGAGAAGCAATAAAAATTAGCAAAGTAAAATTAATTGATGAAAAATTCACAATCTTTTCATACAAAATTCTACCAATAATCTCCGCAAGAACAACTTCCATCTCTAAAATGATGAAACCTCTTATTATCTCTTACAATGACCTCTCTATCTTCAATACTCGACAATATCTTTATGAAGTTATGGCAATCTCCACATATCCTCAGATTCTTCATCACCCTTATCGTCGTCCCAGGAGACGTGTTTATAAGCCCGAAAGCTATAGCTAACCTTTCACTATGATGCATCAATGCTTTCTCTTTAGCTTCTTCATCGATATCGTGAAGAACATACTTTGTCTCTGGTACATAGCCTGCGTCTCTCACTTCTTTCCCTAATGATTTCAACTTTACTAAAGCCTTGCTTCTATCTTTAATAGCTTTCTGCTCACCTGAAACCTCCTGCTTATCTACTTGAACCTTTTTCGAAGGTGAGATATGTCGTAAAGTAGAATCTTTTCGTAGCTTGTTTCTTACTACCAAACCTGGATTGGTCTTATTATCGTCTTCTTCGGGGCGAGAAAGTTCTCTTGCTGTTATTTTGCTAACATTCCAAGCATCTGAGTTTCTTTCAGCCATTTTATCAAACAATTTGTGAGCAATTTCCTTGACTTGGTTCTCAACTTCATTAGAGCTTATCCTTTTCTCGGGTTCGAAAAAGCTTTGAACTTTATTGTCACCCGCAATTCCCTTTGCTCTCGTGGTGATGCGTTGAAAAGATAACGTTTCTTTCTCAAAGGTGATTGCTTTAGGGACAGGGAAGGAGCAGAAACTCATGGAGAAAGAAGCCTCCAGAGCCATATCCCTTTGTGTTCAATGCAAGAAGAAGATAAGCTTTATTTGGAGGAGAATTTGTAGTATGGAGAGATAAATAGAGACACCAATCTCTTACATAAATATCTCCAAGAAGAAGACAACTTCACAAACAGCCAATAAAAAACCTCTGTTTTCCCATTTTCTACATGGTCCACAAAACGTTTCCTGCATTACCACCACTGTGTAAATCACTTATCAGCTGAGTGAGTACCAGAAATTGGAGAAAGATGAAAACTTTCTGATCAAGAATCAAAAATGCGAATCGAAGAACATTGATAGAGAATGCAAGGATTTTGTTGTACCAATGGCAAACTTCTTTATCATTCGAATGTGAATACTGTTTGCTTTTCGATTTGAAGCTGGAAAACTTCAGAGAATTCATTTAGTAATGACTCATGAGCTATACCTAACAACTCCGAATCATCAAGCTTTACATTTTCTCCGTCCTCAATCAAACCTTTTACGCTTCCAACTCCGCGGTTTCTTATCCCACAAGGAACAATCGAGTTGAAAGGTGTTAAATCCGTTGTAACATTAAGAGCTAAACCATGATATGTCAACCATTTCGACACACGAATACCTATCGCCGCCACTTTTTGGTTACCTAAAAATCAAACAAAACACTTATATGTATTTAGTTCACTACCAAGATCAAGATCATATCATAGTAAGAAGTTGAAAACATAACATACCAACCCAAACTCCAGTTAAACCATCAACACGAGAAGCATTAATGTTGAAAGCCGAAGAAAGAACACGAATCACTATCTCCTCTAGCTTCCTAAGGTACCAATGAAGATCCATCTTATGATTTCGAAGATTGATTATAGGATACATAACTAGCTACATTTTCAAAACAATCACATTCACTGATTAGCTCAAATATTCATGAATTTGATAAGAAAACAAAGGAAATTTCAATGTTTTTTTACCTGACCAGGGCCATGGTAAGTAACTTCACCACCACGTTCAGTTCTATAAACATCAAAAGGAGCATTCTTTATATCGAAATTGAGATAATTCTCTGAACTTTTAGTTCCCATTGTGTAAACTGATGGATGTTGTAATATAATCAATGTATCTGAGCACTCTTGGTTGCTATCAATTAAAGCTTTTTTCTTATTGATAATGCTTTTTTGCCATAACCAAGCTTTCTTGAATGGAACTAATTGATCGTAGAGATCAAAACATTCACACCTGTAAAAAAAAAAATACTCTGTTTGTTATGCATTTGATGGAGAATGCACGGAAAGTGTTTGTTAAAATTCCTGAAAGAAAAAGTAAAAGTAAGAGAGGAAGTTTACTTTCTCGGGTTTTTGTGATTCTCTGACTTTGTTATATTGACAGATGTTGATACTCTGTTTCTGTTGACGTTGCTAAGATTGTGATGATGGAGCTTTGGGTTTATTACAGAGCTTGTTGCAATGGAAAAAACCATGTCTTTCGAGATAAATTATCAAGCTTTAGGATTAGAAATTTCGAAAGTAGAAGAATCAATGTCCTTGGAGATAATTTTCCACTAGATATTGTTTTGAGTTTCGATTAATGGCGGAGACATCGAAGAAACTACGAGGGTAATTTTGAAATATCAGAACATTGTTAGGGGTATAATTGTGTTTTGAGATTGTTGCCCTAGTTTCTGGGTTTAGTATATATATAATAGGAAATGTAACGATTAGTCTTCAACTTCTCTCCAAAGCCTTCATAAAAGTGTTTTCAGATTATTACAGATTCTTATTTCGTTTTCCTTTTTTGATTTTAGTTTTTTTTTTTTGAAATGTTCTATCTTTTTTGATAAAAGGATTTTATGTTGTGGGTTTTGTTTTTGGTGATTTCAATTTTGTTTTGATATTTCTCTGAGAAAAAAAATTGTGGCGATGATGATGAAAAAAATGACCTTTTATCACATGAGTGAGATTTTTTAATCTCGTGATTACCTTTCAAGCACTTCTGAGCCATGTTTTTGATTCTACTCTTTGTTTATTATTCTGAATTGGTGTTTAGTAATTTTGTCCGAACTAATATCGATTGAATTTGGTTTTATCAGTAAGTTAAGTTTTAACAAGTCAAAAGAAAGAGATTAATAAGATGATTTTTGTAACTAATTGAATGTCTAATTATAATTTCCACTGAAATTGGATGTTTTTTTTATTGTAGGTCTCTCATGATTGGATAAAAGTAAAACCCACAAGAATAACAATTTAAAACGAAAATTAGATGAAACATTTTACCAAAAAAAAGAAAAGAATTAGATGAAAATCATGAAAAAAATTGAGAGGCATCGTTGCAGATATTGGGGACGAAGACGAGGGCATATTCGTCATTTGGCTTCATTAAACCCAAAAGTAGAAAGAATTACAAAATTTAAATCAGGAAATCGTAGAACACATGTATCCACAAATGTGTGCAAAAATATGGAATTATTTAGGAAAATCAAGAGCTATAAACAAGCTCCAAAGATTGTTTAACACATGAATTTTTTGAATACATTTTCATATTTTTTGCTAAGAAAATAATTTGTGTAATATATGTGGTAAAATAGAAGTTTGTCTAATAACATGAATCTTGAGATACATGTAAAGGTTATTTTCAATATTTTTGAGATTGAGAAATTTTAAAATTGGAAGACCTTGGAAATATTTTTTTAGTTAGTGAAGACACTAGAAGAATCTTCAACTTGCATAAGTCAAACTCATAGAGAGAATCTCCCAAAACATAATCAAAACTATAGAAGAAAAAGACCAAAATGCAGAGACTAAAAGTGATGGTTCCCTCTAGTAGGACGACATACATGGTTACGTTTACGAGCATGTTCTTCGTTATGGTGTTGTGTCCTACACATGTATCCATACCAACAATCTTCTCTTGCCGCTACATCCGCTGGTAAATGCGAACTCGGTAATGTTATCCGGAACCAGTATAAAAGGAACCCCACAAGCTTATCATAACAGTCACTGCATTCATAATTAAAGAACACAATCTCATTACAATCAAAAGAGATTTTAAGACTTTAAATCACAAGAGAGTATACACTTTAGATTAGTAGCTTACTTGCAAACATGTGTTGATGTTGTTATCATCTCAGCATGATTGAGAGGCATTCTCGAGCGGTCTGAATGAAAAAAGACATCGTTGCAACTCAATACATAAGATATAAGCTTATCGTACATGGATCAATTTGTTTGCCCAATTAATCTGACTGTGCTATAGCTAAGTTTAAAATCTTGAGATTGAGATTTTACCGATTTCTCTATTGTTGAAACGCGTGAACCACTCTGCTACTACATCTGGCACTGTTTTCCCCATTTGGACAATGCATCTTTGTGTTATCTACAAAATACATAGAGAATGTCACCAAAAGAATAAAGAATAATGAATAGTCTGTTATAGAAAATTCCTTACATCTTGTTCATGGCGATTCATTTCATGGGTTACGAATGGAATCCTTGTAACTGCGCGTTCCGAGATCTGCAAATATTAGTAAGAAATAATGAAAAAGCAAGCAATTGGAGCAGAAGCAAAACCATCGGGTAAATGTCGAAAACCGAAAGAAAAAACTAAACTATCTTGATCACAGTAATCATACCCATAGTGATTTTTTTTATTGTAACACCTCATAGATGGAAAAGAAAAGCTTAAGATCAAGACATACTACGCCTAACAGATATTTGACAAGAGCCAAAGTTTAAAGAGATCAGTATCAACTAAATCATTCTAATCTTATATAACATATAGCAACAGCAGTATCAATGAGACTAACACGTGTAAACATTAGACACCATTGTTTAGATCATAGCTCAACTTACAGGTCTGAAAGTTTCGCGACTGCAGACTGGACTAGATACACCTTGTGTAACATTTACAGAACTCCAATAAGCACCACAAAACGGCCTATCACATCCCATGCCTGCAATAAAACTAGAGTTAAAGTGTGTATATAAATATTACAAAATGCAAGAGCTTCTTTTCTTACTGAACATGTTTAAATACTAACATAGTCACATATCAGTCCAACTAACTAGAAAAATATATTCTTCTCCAGCAATCCTATGTTTTTATTACCCGGATTACATACGACATATAAGGTATCAGTACAAAACAAGGCTACCAACAGGACATACAGCATCCATTCACTTGATATACATTTTCCAAGCAGAGCAATGAAAGCAACAACAACAATGAAAAAATAGCAACGGGTCTCGAGAGCTAGATGCTAGATTATTTAAACTGTGAACAATGCAAAATAAAGAAGCATGTACTGTCACTTACAGTGTAACGGCACTTGTAGATTGGCTCTAAAGGGCATCATTCCAGCACATAGGTGACATTGCAGATGTGCGCCACGTTGTTCACACCGATAACCACCAATATTAGCAACTGACAACAGAACCAATGGTATGAAAAAATAAATCAAACTTCCGGAAGACAGGAGTTTGAGATAAAAACCAGTGAATGACAGCATTTATCGATTGTGCCTCTAGTCCTCGTCTTTAGATTTCACATGTATATTCATTCTTTACTAGGACTAGAATCAATTTATTTTTTTGGTTACTTTTGATTAATTTATTCTCAATAGACTAAGAGAATATCAATTAGAGAGAACTGAAAAACGGGCTTCAAGTTCTATTCTGAATGTTTCTCTGCCATCAACAAAAATTTGTAGCACAAGTTCAAGTTCATACCGTACTGCTAATTCGGAAAATCAGCTCAATCATATAGTAAATTTTGAAATGTCAAAAAATATAGAAAATTACAGTTAAGGAGTGTTGTTGTAAGGACTGAAAAAGATAAAAAAGAATAGAGGACACTAGTTAAAAGTAGTAAGTGGAAAATGGCAGAATTTTAGAGGTATTCAAGGAAACCTTACTTATTAAAATATAAATTATTATATAAAAACAGAGAAACTTTCTAGACAAAGGAGAGGACTCATAGTCGAGTCCCACTACATAGTCTATACAATCTTCTACAAAAATCCTAATCAACTACTTCCCAGGGAATTAATGTTGATAAGTTGTCTCTGGACGACAAATATTAAGCAAACATCCAGACAAATTTATATTACCACATTGAGGGCATTGCAAACGCAAGCTATCTCTTTCTTCAAGTGGGGGTGAGATCATATTCGAACGACGTTTTCTCTTGCTCCCAATTATCTAAAACATATGTCAATTATAATGTTTTAAAAAAAGCATCGGAGGTACATATAACCACAGACTAGTTGCACCAGAAATACCATTAGTGTGTTTAAGCAATAGTGATAATTCATTAGTGACTTACACGGAGAAGTCAATGTGGTGAAAGACAAACTCATCTTGAAAACAAATGCTTTATATATTTCCCAAAAACAGTTAGTATTGCAGCAAATACTTACAAGATTTGATTGTATCGATGCAGATGAGTCCAACACTGCAATATCTTCAGCTGACCGCCTCAGTGCAGCATCCTCTTTTAATATATCCTAACATAACAAGCTCTGAAATAGTCATTAAAAGCTCAAGCGTAAATGAAGCACAAGCATTATTACCAATGGAAAGAACAGTCATATGTAAATGACGAAAAATGCTTGCAGTGAACAAATAATTCAACCTCTTGTATGTTTTTTAGAAAATGATTTTTCCCCACATATTGTACAGCTGTTCTGCACTGTGGACATAACACATGTCGATGTTTTTCCTCCGATCTCTGCATCCATTCTGAAAAACAGCCATTACTGAAGGCAGAAAACATCAAACTCATCAACTACCACTAAAGTGAAATATATTGTCATGAATGAGAAGTGTGCAAAACCAACGAATGACAGACCAGAAATTATGAAGGCAAGGTGCAGCAGTGACAACATCATGCCATATGTTTAAGCAGATACTGCACTTTGCATTTTCAGGATCTATGGAAATCTGGAAAGCAAAATTAAAAAGATAGCTAAGAAACTCAAACATAAAAATAAAAAAATGTAGGATTATGGACTATGAGTGGATATCATAGAGCACCTTTAAGAGCTGAGTTCTGGACTCTGGAGCAGGCATTATTGTAAATCTGTACTGCAAGTAACCTAAAAAATTGAACAAAATTAAATTTAAAAAATATATAGATATTTATTTTGCTAAACGTAACAGCATCAACAAAGAAACTACACAAACAGTAACTTGAAATAAAGTCTGAAACTAGAGCATCCTTCAATGAGAAACATTTATAAATCATACCAATTACTTTCTTCTAACATAGACACATTATATATATTTTTTAAGTAAAGCATTTCAACTCAAATGTTGTAACCTTGTCCTCGAGGGCCAGGAACGATTTCAGATCCACACCTGATATCAACAGCAGCATCTTTCAGGATGACAGCCTCGTCAACAAGTATAGCATCCGAACTAAGCAAGCACCAGAATTCAGAAAGCATAATAAATCCAGAAAGCAAAAAACACCAATAGAGAAATCAAGAGTTAATTAAAATTAAAAATGAGCAGCAGACAAAAGAGTTATTCTTATGCTAGTTCAATCAATAGAAAGATATTTGGTTGCCAAGTATAACAGAAAATGTAATCCTTGTAATAGTCTTAGTAAAACTGACAACAAGTTTATTGGCATACCTCAAATTATGTATAGTGACAGAAGCAGGACCCAAATTCTTAGTAATTCTGCACCATTCAAGTGTTTCTATTGAAGATGGTTTAATCTCTGAGCATATTACCATATCATTAGACCTAATCTCAATGTCTGAGAATTTGGTGTCCAATGGAACTGCAAATTAGAACAGAATCAGTATTAAAGACCCAAACATGACAATGAAATTCTCTGAATCCAATTGAAATGTAATTAATTATAGAAGACATAACAAGACTGACCCAGTTTGGCCCATGCATCATCAGAACCAGAGGATTCTCCAGTTTCTGCCGTCATTATTGCGAAAATCTACAAAAAGGTTTCACTTTTGATATATATTCTGAGGCATACATAGATGACTAGGTGATCAAACACTGTACTAAAATACTCGTAATTTGTGGTTCATTTATATTTTTTTAAAAAAAATTGAAATTACCTTAAGTAGAAACAGCAGATATTTCGAAATAAGAGAAATTAACAGAAACTACGAAAGGCCTTCTATAGAATCTCGTCGCGAGGAAGAAGATGATGATTCGACAAAGAAGCACGCGCCACAATCGGTGTGAGAAATGAGAGTAATCGAGTGTGCTAGGCACGATTCTTCTTTCGTTCACGGTTTTTCTTTTTCTTTTTCTTTTCTTTGGGTCCCAAGAAAGGGTAATATAGATGAAGAAAGCCCACCGAGGAAGAAGAAGATAAAGCCATGATTTTTTAATATGGTTTTTTTAATTAAGTGGGTTTTGGCTTTTAGTTTTTGAGTTTTTTTTTTTTTTTAGGAAAAATGATATTTAGATTTGGGAAAAATGTAAAAACAAAACCATAAATTTGTATAGTCAACATAAATTAATCATTTAATTACGAAGTTAACGAAAATTTAGGCATTTAAATGATATTTTGAAAAGTTGAGGATTTAAACGTCTATAATTTGAAAGTTAATGTTTTTTTTAGTAAGAGTTAAACAACATTGTTTTGATTAACATAAGCTGCTAATAGAAGTTAACCACGTAAGCGTGCTCCATTTCTCGATTTAACATCGTGTCTCATATGGCACAATCAACACAAGTTACCTATTTAATTTAAAAGTCAACGCAAAAATTTGATATTAAAATGATATTTCGTAAGTTGGGAATTAAAACGTCCACAAAATGAATTTTTTTGACATTATATTGCATAGTCAACATCATAAATTAACCATTTATTATGTGTCTATGTTTTTAAATGTTGTACAACAAAACAAAAGAAAAAGCAAAAAGCTTTGTGAGAGGCTATGAATTCAATGGTAAAAACATGACGAGATTGGACAGGACGAGAACATGAATTCTCAAAATTAATGAAAATTGAAAATTAAAATATATTTGTTGAAATATATGGCTTGTGTTGAAATTAGGTTCATGATTTTGAAGTAGAGTTGTGTGAGACCTTGAAGAATGTGGTGGCTATTGCAGTAGGTTAAGTGATATATATATATATATATATAAGAAATTTAGTTTTTAATATTATATATATCAACTGTGATGTTACCATTATTTTAGTGTTTGACTTTAAAATTAAAGTAGTTTACAGAATAGTTTAACCAAAATTACACACATATATACTTAATCATATATTCTGTATTGAAAAAAAAAAATTAAATAAGGATTGGACAAAAGAGAATTCGTGATGAAATTTTGTAGGAATATAAATAAGATAGAAATCTAGAAACAAGAAAAAGATGTCTCATTTTAATCATTTTGAAATTTAAGATGTAAATGGGACGGGATGAAAGAGGATGAGAACAAAACTTTTAAAACTAAATACATGACAAAAAAAATTAAAATATGTTTTCAATCAGTAATCATATAAAAATTAACCGGAAATCAAATGATGAAAACTTATTTGGTTTGATTTTCTGAACAATTAAAAACTTAAAAGTGAAAGACAAACCAACAAATATCACATAGTCCATTAAACATAAATCACGTAAACATAATAAAATTAAAATAAATTAAAAAACTTTTGATATATAAGAAAATTTAATGATATGACATATAATAATAAATATATAGTTAAAATTATTAAAGTCAGTTTAAATATTGTATGTATCAACTACAATGTTACCATATTTAAATGTTTGACTTTAAAATTAAAATAGTATAACCAAAATTATACCAGTATAGAATTAATCTCTATATTCTAAATTAAAACTTATGCAAGAATAAGTGGTGGGCAAACAAGATTTTGGGACATATTTTATAGAAACAGAAATACGTTTGGAATCTGATACAAAAAATATACCACATTTAAAATTTACAATTTCAACAGGATGAGACATGATGTAACATGACGAAAACGGGAATTCCAAAAACTACAAACGTGAAAACAAAAAGTAAAATATATTATCAAGTTTCAGAAAATATTTTACTGAATAAAAAAAGGTTAAGTATGACAAAAAATGTTAAATTATGTCAAAATTGTCAAAAATATGACAAACTAGCTAAATTAATTCTACTATTAAGTATAATTTTATACAAAATGAAAAAATCAATAGACTTAAAAATTATAATATTTAAGTTTAAGAAATTATTTTTCCGCGCGATGCGCAGTTATTGTAACATCTCAATCCAGAAATTGGGGGTGTGTCGATCGACACACATGGTTGTGTCGATCGACACGGGCACACTTTACCTTTGGAATCGTAAGGTGTGTGTCGATCGACACACATGGCGTATGTCGATCGACACGACCCGTCAGCTGCGTGTAAAAGCTGAGGGTTTGAGTGTTTTAAAAGGAAAGTTTCCTTATAGTTTTCTTCATCTTCGTTCTTCTTGTTCTTCGTCGAGTTGTTGCGATTCTTGAGGAGAAAAGAGAGTTGGAGAGAAGAGAAGAGTAAGGGATCGTTTCTTGGGCTCAGGAAGTCCATTTCAAGCTTAGATCCGTAAATTTAAGGTGAGTTGTGACTATGGGTTTCAATTGAGTTTTGTGTTGGGTATTTATGGGTAGATTCGATCGATCGTGATTGATCGATTATGTGGTTGGTTAAGGGTGTTTCCTTGTAGCTTTTGCTGTGATTTCGTGCTTGTTATGTTCATTGATTGATAGATCCGTTGTTGATTTCGGATCTGAAGCGTGTTAACGCTTCAGAGATCTGAGTCAACGGGTGCGTGTCGACCGACACATATTGTGTGTGTCGATCGACACCATCGGTTTCCACCCTTGGGTCGAAGGGTGTGTGTGTCGACCGACACACATGATGTGTGTTGATCGACACAAGCAGTTTTTAACTCCGTGATCGTGTGCGTGTGTGTCGACCGACACAAGGTGTTGTGTCGATCGACACAGCAAGGATCGGAGTTTGGGGATCGTGTGCGTGTATCGATCGACACAAGCATTTTTGGGACTTGTGTTGTTTTGCATTTCTCGTTGTTGCGTGTTACTCATTAGTAACCGGTTGTATGGAAGGTTCAATCTCACATCAGCGTTTGGTTAGCCAAATGTTGATGCATCGCTTATTGACGGTGCAGGTAAAGATAAGGCGTGATCGTGGAATCAAGGCGGTGAAGAG
>VBRH01000807.1:1950-31671 GCA_014578085.1 Cardamine resedifolia | reverse complement strand
AACTTTAAAGAATTGTTTTAAGACTTTAAAATAATTTGAGGAATTTTCTTTTCTTTTTCAGAATTTTTTAAAATATTAATCTTATCAAAAATTGAAAATTTTAATGGGTATTAAATTTTAATCAATTTGTGAGTGTTAAATAAATACAATTTAAAAGCTTATATATTATAATGGAAGAAAAAAATTAGTTCATGTGTTTTTTTGGATACCCAAAAAAGGTTATATATTTTAGTGAAAATTTATAATTAATTGGTATATTTTAATGGAATTTTTCTTTGATTGTGATATTATTGAGACCATATATTTACATATAGATTTCAATAAACATTAATTGTGAAAAAAGAATTTTGGTTGGTTACACCCTCTTACATGTTTTGGGTTGTTAGTTATTTAAAACGAACAACCACAGTTAATGACACTCAAGAGTCATAACTTTTTCCAATGAGTATAAACTATAAAGTATAAACTAATAATAGGCATAGAAAATTTAGTTCGTAAGGGCCACAAAGAGGGCCACTTGTTCAAGCTCGACACTGGAGTTTCACTTCTCTTATCAGGCCAGATTTAAAATCGATAAGATAATATCTGTTTTGAAATTTCTATGTAATTATATGGTCTCATTAATATTATAAATTAATAATTATATATATATAATATATATATAATATATATATATAATATATATAGATATGTATATAGAAGATAATATGCTAGTGTTATGGTTTTAGTGTGTGTGTTTTTAAATTGAATATCAGTAGAGTTTATCTCTAAAATTTTACTATATCAAACAATGGTGGTGTTGTTTCAGATTATCAAATTGTAGTATTTTCTATAAATTCGTCATCGAATAGCCAATTTTTTTGTAATTTTTTAACTTCTAAATATGCATCATTTTTACTTTTTAGTTTTATAGGTTGTTATAATGGGACATATGAAACATTAATGTGAAATTTAAATTTATGTATATCATTTGCATGAATTAATTCATTAGTAGTCGAGACTATAGATTTATACCATCAAAAACATTAATTTTATTTAAATCAAATTATCTCAACTCATATTTTTATAGAATTTTAAGATAAAATATAAAATGATAAAATAGTATAGCTAACATTTTTATAAATTAATAATGTTGCAGTCCCAACATTATTAATTTATAGAGGTTTTACTGTATACAATATTAAACTATTAGTTAGCAAAACGAGAATATTCTCATTCAATACCAGTGGCTACAAAAGAATTTTGACATTTCTTATCTCTTGAAACATTTTCATAGAAATGGGTTCTTTTATGAAATCTTTGTTTCAAAATTGACGAAAAGTTCTTTTATAATTCGGAAAAGTTTGTCATTTTATTAATCAACCTGATATTTGAAAAATAAAAATTTGTACACTTGTTTTTTCTTATCATCATACATGAAAGTAATTGTGTGTGTGTTTTAGCTCAATTATGTTACTTCACAAATTTCATACGCAAAAGTTATTTCATAACTAAGTTATCTTGTAAATTACTCGTAATATATATAGATAATATGTGTCTAAACAAATTACAATAAAATTAAAATATTTTTGTGACAAACTGACAACAAATCTATCATAATGAAACCAGCGAAAATAATTAGCATAAGAAATTGAAAGTTAAACGTTACAAAGAATAACAAGTTAACAAGTTAATTTTATATAAAAAAAAAACAAGTTAATGACGATCATATTGGGACACAGAATCTGCAGAAACCATCAAAACCGATGTTGGGTTAAGTTTTGAGTTCTCTCACCTGACACATGAGTTAATAGTTACCGTTATCGGTATAATAAAATGAGGAATACCTATTAGTATAATAATTATGAATAATATGATACAAAAAAAAGTACTAACTACCATACTTCGAATATATCGTGCACCAACCATAGAGGACTTAGAGGGCCAAGTCAGCATTAACTCACTTAGATAACGCACAAAATTTTCTAAAATTTGTCAATTCCCAACTTTCTTTTTCCATCGTACATTCTGATAAACATTAAAGAAAACACTAATATTTTCTATTTTTGCCAAAATGCTTTATTATAAAACTGTTGATTTTATTTTTATTGAATCCAGACCATAATAATGGACTCACGTTCGAATCACGATTAGTTGGTTCTTCTATTATTCTGACTAAAGAAAATAATTAAATCGTACCAAACGAATTTACCATGTACCATATATATATATATATATACATATACATTTTTGGAGTTTGGACACTGAAATTTCAGATTCTTGTCTGTGGTTAAACCTCGGAACTAGAGAGAGCTGGTATGGTCTTATCAGTCACTTTTATTAATTAACTCATCTCTCTATATTCGAATATTTCCCATCGTTTCTCATCTTTTTCCTTCTCTTGGATTGTGTTTTAGCTTTGGTCTCTTCTTTAGAAAAAATCATCATGAGATTGCTTCTGTGTCTCTTGTTTCTCTTGGCCTTAACCACCACTTCAAGTAAGCTTTTCTATCTTTCTTTTTTTGTCACTTTCTCTCAAATTCTTCACTATTACAATATGGGTCTCCACCAATCACAATGATCTGTAATGGGTTTCTCAAAAGAACCTTTTTTAATCCAAATCATCCATTGTTCTTGAATTTTTAAACTAAAACCCAACTCTTTTCTTTCTCTGTTTCTAGGTGCAACTTACTGTCTATGCAGAGATGGTATTGGAGAGAAAGATCTTCAAACATCAATAGACTATGCATGTGGAGTTTTAAAAGATTGTACACCAATTCATGACAAAGGTCCTTGTTATCAACCCAACACAATCAAAAGCCATTGTGATTGGGCTGTTAATACTTATTTCCAAAGATCTGGTCAAATCTCTGGAAGCTGTAATTTCTCAGGAACTGCTACCACCAGCCCAAATCCTCCTTCAAGTAACTCATCTTCACAAAAAAAAAACCCAAATTTATAAAAAATCTAAATTTGCTGGTTTTATGCTGCAATGTTTTTGATGATTTCTTCTATTTTTACATTTGTTTTTTTTTGCAGCTGTGGTTACTGGTTGCATCTATCCTTCAAGTCCTGGGTATGTTTCCTGAATATTAATTTCCATTAAACTCATAATTTATTTTTAACAAAAACTTCTAAAAAAAGGATAAAAATAAAATTTATTTGCATTTTTAGTTCTTGATTCTTTTCACACAGCACCAACCATTCTCAACGTACAGCTGAAATTAACAAATAAAAATCATAAATGTCATTTCTACTTTTCCTTTTTCACTTTTCAGGATCTTGGTAAAGAGATTGTTTGGTTAAACTTGTCTTTCATTTTATATAACGTGACTTAGAAGTTTGGTGTCTTTTTACCTGTTTTTATCTTACACAGAAGTGCAGGGACAACTCCGACGACCGGAGGTTCTTCAGAAACACAGTCGTTTCCGGGACCTCCTGCGTTTGGTCCGACAGGAGTTTTTGATCCTTCAGGCAGTAATGATGCTTCGAGTTTGTTCATTTCAATCGCTCTCACACTTGGTTTCTCCGTCGTCATTGCGTTTCTATAAAAGGCTGCGAGTGATTTAGAAAATGGGGTTGACGTTTTTGATGTATGGATGAGATTTTGCCACGTGTGAATGCAAGTTCTTTGAGGCAGACATCCACTTAGGGCGGCTGTGTTGTTTAGGCTATTTTTATTTCTGTTTATTTCATGTATGTAAGAGTAAAGAGTTGATAATGGAATCTTTATTATAGATGTTTAAAAAAAGGGGAGATTGCTAGAATAACCCAAAAAAGTTAATAACCAGAATAATTCATATAACTTTTAATTACTAAATAGTTTTTCATTCTCAAAATACATTTTTTTAGTATTTGTGATTTGTTCATTTTTAAAAGATATTACTTTTTAATATTTATTTTGTTTTCTAAAATTATGGATATCCAAATTTTTCGAATAGTAGTGAATCTAACATATATTTTACCAATCCTAACTCATAATATACTTGGCGCGTTATACAATATTTATTTTTGCTAAGGACCATGTTTCCAAGAAAATTGACCAAGTGAGGATCCAAATGAGTGTCAAAGAATTAGAGAAAACCATGAAAAGTTTAAAGAAACCAAAGATAATTGGAGAACCAGATTATGAAGGAAAATCTGATTATTATTTTTTATTTGTCGAGATTTAGAGAATTTGGACGGAAAATCATTAACAATACTATCATTTTTTTTCCAAAATTTTCATAGTTGTAACATTTTAAAAACTTTTTGGTATTTGATGGTATATTAGGGAGGGGAGCCTTACAGACATAGGAGTGTCAAATGACACTAGTAAAATAACATAAATTCAACATGTAAACTTAATTATATATAAAATTTAGGTTCGAATGGTAAAAGTTTGCTACATTGACCCCTTCTCTAAGTTTAATGAACCATTTTAGTGATGTTTGTAATTTTATAAAATGTTAAGGTTTGTCATACGTCTTGTCTATTTATTTATTAGTTTCTAAAACCACATTATATTGATATATTCTCTATATAATTTATTTATTTATTTATGATGTTGTCACTCCTCTTTCATTTTTTTCCTCACCAAAGTTACAAAAAAAATATCTCTTCATTGTAGACATTGATTTTAACTCATTATCTTATTCTTATTCGAGATAAAAAAAATGAATGTATTTTATCCGGAATTTTTTTTGTCATTAATATAATTAAATATATTTTCTATTCAAAACTAAATGATTATAAAACTGAGATTATTGTATTGGTGGCATATACTTTATTTTCATAATTTTAAACAAATGAATATATTTAAAATTTTAATTTGGTTTTATTTAAAAAAAAAAACTTAAAACTAACACATAAAACTCTAAACTATATTGAGTAGTATGACACCTGCAAATTTTTTTTTTGGATATGCCACTGTTATCTCGTATAGTTTGTGTGTTTTAATTAATGTTTATCAACCCACATTAAGTCTAATTTCCAAAAAAACATAGATATGTTTTTTTTTGGAAATTGTTCAAACTATAATTAAATTGTAAACTTAGTGCAATTATTTAACCCTAATTTTTTAACAAAACTTCAAGAATTTCTCAATTATATAAGCAGCCAGACAAATGATTGCTCTTTTATTTGTTCTCACTATATAGAAATCCTTATTAAAGATTTTACTTATATGTTTAACAAAATTTGCAATGACTTCACAAGTAAGTTTTTTTCCTTCTTTTGTAGAGACTTCAACTAGTAAATTCCATATTAAAAAGACATGTATATAGTATTTATTTGTGATCTGAAGATTTCGGGCAAAAAAGAAAGTTTTAATGAAAAAAAAATATTGGAGATTAGCTGAATATCTTAAATAAAAAAAAACCAGACCCATTGATTCTTCTCCATTCAACGGTTTCAATTACATACACACACGAAGTTACGATCTTTCTCCCCAAACCTTATAAAAACGCCATAGGTAATAATAATCATTGAAAAACCCCTTTCCAAGTTTTCCAATTTCACTGAACAAACAAAAAAAAAAAAAACTCAACTTTCCCGGTTAAGCAAAATTCGCCATGGATGCTCAGCAACGGAGAACTGAAACTGCTCGCGCGCCACCGGTTGGAGAACCCGGCGGTGATGTAACTTCGATTTTCATTGCGTTCGGTGTTTTCGCTGCAATCGCCGCTTTGGTATCTCGTCTTTTCTCATTTGATCTGTGTTAAGATTTTGATAATGTTTTATAAACGCATCATCAGTTCTCTTAAATGTTTCATCTTTCGATTTTGAATCAACCCTATTCGAAATGTGTGTGCTTTGTATCTGAAGTTGACTTAAAGTTGATGACTTTATAATCTTCTCGACCTAGATTTATATCTTGTTTCGTTTTAGATTTTAGATTAGTGTAGTGTAAGGTCACAACCACACTGTTTTTGCAACCTATTTGAGAGACACATAAAAAAAAAAAAACTAGCTTTTGGTTTCATTGAATTTTAATTATCCTTGAAATTTGCTCATGTTTTTTGTTAAAGATTTTGCTTCTGTAATGGATTGTTATCATTAGGTTATGTTCCCTTCATCGTTGGTACACCAAGTTCCTGAGGGTCATGTTGGAGCATATTGGAGAGGTGGTGCTCTTCTAAACATTATTACAGAGCCAGGTATTATGATTATTACTATCCCTTTTCGTAGTTTCATTGCGGTTTTGGTTCTTTTGTTAATTGAAATAAACTTTGTTGCTTAAGGTTTTCATCTGAAGCTACCTTTCATAACCAACTATGAGCCTGTTCAAGTTACTTTACAAACAGATCAAGTGAGTTTTATACCATAACAAGCTTGGATGTGTTTAGATTGTAGTTTTTTTTCCTACTAATTAAGTGTATGTGCTTTAGGTGAAGGATATACCATGTGGTACCAAAGGAGGTGTCATGATCACCTTTGAGAAGATAGAAGTAAGACTTAAGATTTGTTCCTCTGCTATGCTTAAAGTTTGCTGATCCTAATTACATGTATTGACCAGAATAAACATGTTTCTAGGTTGTTAATCGACTGCGTAAGGATTATGTCTATGACACTTTGCTCAACTATGGTGTAAACTATGATAACACATGGATATATGACAAGATTCACCATGAGATCAACCAGTTCTGCAGCTCTCATTCGCTTCAGCAAGTTTACATTGACATCTTTGACCAGGTACTTGACTATATTGGGAAGCTGTAACCTTTATGATAAAATACGATGATTTTTCGCTAATTCATTCTATTACAATGTGTTTCAGATTGATGAACGAATGAAAGAGGCTCTTCAGGCTGATTGTACACGTTATGCCCCAGGAATTGAGATTATTAGTGTGCGTGTCACAAAGCCAAAAATTCCCGAGAGTGTAAGGCGAAACTTTGAGCAAATGGAAGAGGAACGCACTAAGGTAAACTTTTATTGTACCCTTGGCAATTCGATCTCAACTGGTTTGATCATATCTCCAATTCTTTTATAGAGCATGTGAAAGAGGTAGGATCAGATTAGCAATACAGAACGGTTTAAGAATCTTTACACAATTGGTATTAATGATTGTGAAGGTCTTGATTGCTATTGAGAAACAAAGAGTAGCTGAGAAAGAGGCAGAGACAAAGAAAATAATGGCTATTAGTGAAGCAGAGAAGAACGCCAATGTAAGCATGATTCTGATGCAACAGAAGCTGACTGAGAAAGACAGTTCACGTAGAGAAGCTGATATCGAGAATCAGATGTATCTTGATCGTCAAAAGAGTCTCGCGGATGCAGATTACTACCGGTAATAGCCAGTCTCCATTCTCATTTTATTTCCCTTTTGAAATAAGCAAAGAAAGAACATATACAGAATAAATGGGTCTAATGTTTTACTTTTGCTCTAATCAATGTCCTTAGTGTACTGAGAGAAGCTGAAGCAAACAAGTTGAAGCTCACCCCTGAATTTCTCGAACTCAAGTTCATCGATGCTATTGCTCGTAATACGAAAATGTTTTTCGGGGACAAGGTTTGCTCATTTCTCATTTCCCATTTCTCATTTCTGTTTCTGTTTCTGCTGTTCTGAAGTATCATTATATCTCTCTACTGTTTAGGTACCTAACATGGTGTTGGATCAAAGGCTTCTTGGGAACTTCCTCAATCATCCGACAAAGGACAAATCTGATGATGGAAACTTGGAAATGGCCACTGATTCATAGAACAGATGTTTCAGTCCTCTCAAAACAAAACTTTCTTTTTATTTTTGCATAACTATAGTGAAAATTTGGGAGCTTCTCTTGTCGCTATCATTTTACTGTAACTCAATCTCCTAATAAACATTTTTTTTGTCTGAAAATGAATCTCATTGGGACAAAGCTAATTCTCATTAAAAATGACTAAATATTCCCTTGTTAAAAACTAGATTCAAAGTCCAAACATATGTGAGCTTTTTTTGGTCTTATTAGGCTGAAAAATTGAAAATACCGATGTGTCTTGATCTCCTTTATGGACATATCTTTTGGTATACACACATGTAACCTTCTCCACACAACCATCACAACACACATGCAGAAACAGAGAAGATCCGGTTTACACAAACCGGACATGACTCCAAAGCGGTGGGGTTAACCAGGTAAGAGGCAAAGCCCACAAATATCACAAGAACAGAGTTTTTATGTTAAAGAAGCTCAAGAAGAAGAAGAAGAAAATGTATGTAGTTGAGAGCAAAGCAGGAGCTATAGGATGTATGATACTTTCATTGTGTTGCTTAGGAAGTTGGCCAGCGATTTTGACTCTATTGGAGAGAAGAGGTCGTCTTCCTCAACACACTTTTCTTGACTTCGCAACCGCTAATCTCTTGGCCGCAATCGTGATCGCGTTTTCTCTCGGTGAGATTGGTAAAAGCACGCTTCGAACACCTGACTTCACCACTCAGCTTCCTCAGGTTTTGGTCATTTCTTCTTTTTCTTCTTGAGATTTCTTTTATATATAATGACTTTGATTGGTAATCCTAAGAAACTTTTACAGGGTAATTGGCCCTCCGTATTGCTTGCAGTCGCCGGCGGTGTGCTTCTAAGCGTTGGGAATTTAGCGACTCAATACGCGTTTGCGTTTGTTGGTTTATCGGTCACCGAAGTTGTAGCCGCAAGTATCACCGTCGTCATTGGTATGCATCCAACACAACATGTGAAATTTTCTTTTCTAAAATTTATATTCTCTAAATAATTAAATATTAAACATTTTGAGTTGAGCGAGATATGTATTTAGTGGTTTATATTAATGATATTAATTATTCGGGTTTAAAGTCGGTAGAATGTTTTTGGTAATTACACAAAAGTGTATAGAAAAGAATTATATTAGGCTCCTATGAAAATAATGTAACATGATACTTTTTTATATAGAGATGGAATAACCCAACCATCCTAATTAAGAGAAACATAAATCTAAATAATATATTTAGAGATAAAGGTAAATTTTCTAATCTAAATATTGACATTTATCCATAATCTTTTAGATTTTTTTTTTTTTATCTTGGTTCGTAGTCTTGGTCGATCTCGGTTTGGTTAGGGTAGATCTATCCGATCTCCAAATAGTTTAGAAAATAATTTTGGTTAACGTACTTAAAGTTATGGATTCAGTTAAAACGCAAACGCACGTGTTACGTTTTATGATGAACTAATCACTTTATATTGTTTCTTGCGTGTCACGGTGAGTTTTTAGGTACGACGTTGAACTATTTCTTGGATGACAAGATAAACAAAGCTGAAATCCTTTTCCCCGGCGTAGGTTGCTTCTTGATCGCTGTTTTCCTCGGCGCTGCGGTTCACGCTTCTAATGCAGCTGATGTCAAAGCGAAACTCAAGTCTTTACCTAGCGAGTATAAAGCTGAGACACAGTACGATGTTGCTCTTTCTTTTGCCATTGTTCCTTGTTTTCAAAACTTATTATGTTTTAACAAAAAAAATTGATATTTTCAGAGATTTATATTCTTCTATTAAAAATGGTGAAGACAATCCTGAAAAAGGTAAAACCTCTATATAGCTTATGAGATTTGAGAAATGTGAAGATATATGCAAACGAAAATAATGAAATTTTGATCAAAGTTTGGATCTTTTGGTCGGATTTGTTCAAAGTTTGGATCTTTTGTTGGAATTTTGATCAAAGTTGTGATATTTTCTTGTTTGTTCTTACCATGAACAGCGAAAACTGATGTTGAATCTCAAGAGAAACAAGCGGGAAAAGCGAAAGCAGGGACTGCAGGATTCTTTGTAGAGCTAGAGAACAAAAGGGCAATCAAGGTTCAGTTACAATGACCAAAGAGAAAAAAAACCCGAAACCCCGAACTCAAAGTTCGAAACTTTTTTTTGCAAGCTTACATAGCAAAGGAGAGTATATAACTACTCGGTGTTTAAAACCTCGTCATTCGCAGGTCTTTGGGAAGAGCATAATGATCGGACTATTCATAACGCTCTTCGCGGGAATCTGCCTTTCTCTCTTCTCTCCTGCATTCAATTTGGCAACAAACGATCAATGGAGTACATTACCAAAAGGCGTCCCTAAGCTCGTTGTCTACACCGCCTTTTTCTACTTCTCGATCGCGGGTTTTCTCATCGCTTTGATTCTAAATCTCATCTTTCTTTACCGACCTATGGCAGGCTTAGCGAGATCATCACTTAAGAAGTATGTAAATGACTCTAAAGGTAGAGGTTGGGCTGTTTTCGCTGGATTCTTGTGTGGGTTTGGTAATGGTTTGCAGTTTATGGGAGGTCAAGCCGCTGGGTACGCAGCTGCAGACTCTGTTCAAGTTAGTTTTTCTTTCTTCAAATTTATTGATCTCAAGTTTGCGTTTTGATATGAGAGTATATAAGCTCTGTTTTTGGTTTAGGCACTTCCTCTTGTGAGCACATTTTGGGGTATAATTTTGTTCGGAGAGTATCGGAGATCGTCGAAGAGAACTTATGTGCTTTTGGTTAGCATGTTGGTCATGTTTGTGGCGGCCGTGGCCATTCTCATGGCATCTTCCGGTCACCGGAAATGATGAACTTCTCTTAGTTCTATTATACTCTTCATATTGGGCATAACAATAATCCAATGTTGTTACAGTTCAAAACATTTTAGAAATGTTTTAAATTAGTTGTCGTTTTAAAAATGATATCAAATAAAATAATATCAGAAAAATTTAATATATGTGAAAAATTTTAAACGACAATTAATTTGAAAGGTATGCAGTAATGAATATATCATATTCATATGCATGTTGCCTTTACTTTAATGAATTTTCAGATGAAAGACAAAAAAAAGGTTTGGTAGTTGTCGTTTTACAGAATTTAATTCTCTTTATTATAAAATATAAACGAAAATATTAGAAAAGTCAAAAAGTATCCAAAGACTGAAATTTTATAATTATTCAATTGATTCTTTTCTAAAATTGAAATTAAATTTCCATAAAACTAAGTCAATGTTCAGTATGCCCACATTCTCTGAACAAAAGATCTAAATACTTTTGTTCATGTGGTTGAAACTCTCTTGAAGTTATCTGCAGAAGTGATATTATCCTCTGTTTTTGCAAGAACCTAGCAAGGTAGTGTTTCTTTTTCATTTACCCATTTTGGATTATTTGATTATAGTTATCTTAAAAATCTCAACTTTTCTTGTCATGAATAGTTTATGAGCATATACATATATTCAGAGACAGAACATCCAGTTTTGATTTGATGTCAGTAAAAATTCCAAACCTTTAATTGGATTTGCACTTAAAAATCAATAACTGAAAACAGAGGATTAAAATTTCATCACCCAGAGAATCAAATATCATTAGAACAAAGATTGATGTCTTATGTGGTTTCTTAATATGCTTTTAAGGGTTAGATAATTATGCAACTCTTCAAGCATCTTACTTGACTTAACCAATATGCTCGATCTTTTGCCTTAACCAACATTTTTTGCTTGCAGGGCTGATCCATTTTTACCAGTTTTTGGCCGGAAAATATGTATCTAGTGGAGAGCAAAGGAGGTGCCATAGCTTGTATGCTTTTAGCTTTGCTATCTCTAGGGACTTGGCCAGCAATTCTAACACTTTTAGAGAGACGTGGTCGTCTTCCTCAACACACTTATCTTGATTACTCCATCACTAATTTGTTGGCTGCCATTATTATAGCTTTCACTTTTGGTCAAATCGGGTCTACAAAACCCGATAGCCCGAACTTCATCACTCAGCTTGCTCAAGTATATACATTTAACCACCTTTTGGAGATATATGCAAAGAGAGAGTTATATTCTGTTGTTGGAAGTAAATCACTTATTTTGTAGGATAATTGGCCATCTGTTATGTTTGCAATGGCGGGCGGGATCGTGCTTAGCCTCGGGAATCTAGCAACTCAATATGCTTGGGCTTTAGTAGGCTTATCAGTTACAGAAGTCATTACATCAAGCATCACTGTAGTCATAGGTTAGATCATGGAGTTGTATATACTCATACTTTTGGTTTTAAATGTTGCTACTTTATCATTCTTGTTTTCTAACTTTCAGGCTCAACTTTGAACTATTTCTTGGATGATAAGATCAATAAAGCCGAGATCCTTTTCCCCGGTGTGGCCTGTTTCTTGATCGCAGTTTGTCTTGGTTCAGCAGTTCATAGATCCAATGCGGACGATAACAAGGCCAAGCTAAGAGATTTTGAAATGGCTAATCAAAAGTAATCAAGATTCAATCTCTTACTTTGTTGTTGTCATAAACAATCTGTTTGCTTACTAATATACCAATCTTGTCTCTCCAGAGCTTCAGGACCATTTACTGAAATAGACACAAATTCATCAAAAGACCTAGAGACTAATGTTACTAATAGAACATCGGCGAAACCCAAAGAAGGGACAGCGAGGTTTCTTATAGAACTTGAGAACAAAAGAGCCATAAAGGTAGAAACTTTAGTTAAATGTAATTCTTTCTTTGATTTCATTTACTTCCGCATAGTTGTAAAATTTGTTGTTTTAAAAATTGTAGGTGTTCGGGAAAAAGAAAATAATCGGACTAGGGATAACTTTCTTCGCAGGTCTTTGCTTCTCCCTCTTCTCTCCAGCATTTAACTTAGCCACAAACGATCAATGGAATAGATTGAAACTAGGGGTTCCAAAGCTAGTCGTTTACACCGCATTTTTCTACTTCTCTGTTTCTTGCTTTATCATTGCATTGATCCTCAACATTGGATTACTCTATTACCCTGTTCTTGGTCTTCCAAAATCATCTTTTAAAGCTTACTTAAATGACTGGAATGGCCGTGGATGGGCATTCTTGGCGGGTTTTCTTTGCGGTTTTGGAAACGGTCTTCAGTTTATGGGCGGTCAAGCTGCGGGATACGCGGCTGCTGATTCTGTTCAGGTATAGAATACCACATTTTTCAAAATATTCTTGAAACGTTCAAGAATCAATCTTGCTGGTTCTGAATCAATGTTTTGAGTTTGTCTCTCAGGCGCTTCCTCTTGTGAGTACATTTTGGGGAGTGGTTTTGTTTGGAGAATACAGAAGATCGTCGCGAAAAACTTATTTACTTCTCTTCAGTATGTTGTTTATGTTTATTTCAGCTGTTGCAGTTCTTATGGCTTCTTCTGGGCATAGAAAGTAAAAAACTCGAGTGATAATAATGTAAGTAGTTTGTCTTTTTCCGTAAATGTCAATAATTTAGATATATTAGAATGAGTCTAGAATAGATAATATGAAGTGTTCCGGGCTTTTAAAAGTGCATTTTATTTTTATGTAAAGGTTGTTTGTCACTTTTTCCAACTTTTAATGGTGACATAGACACTTTTGGATTGGGTGTTATTTTTTTAAATAATATGTTTAGTACCATATTTTACTCTAAATAATTGAGTATATTTAAAAAAAAGAATAGCATGTTATTTAGAATTATAGCACCTTATCTAAATGATTTTTTGGGGAAATTTTTCTTTATGGTTATCTACCTAATTAAGTCTCCTGATATTCTCTCCGTTTCATTATATAAGATGTTTTAGAGTTTTTTATGTTTTAAAATATAAGATGTTTTCAGATTTTATGTAACATTTTACTTTATTAAATATTGCGTGACCAATAACATGCAGTTTTTTTTAATGATTGGTTAAATTATTTTTGTTTATATATCAAATAAAACTTTTTAAAATAAAAATTACGTTTTTAATATGCATGTTTTGGCTAAAACATCTTATATTATGAAATGAATAGAGTATCTACAGCTTCTGTAATAGAATCTGCTAGCAAATCCGTATTTAAATGAATATAGAAAAAAATTGACAAAAAATATGCCTAAATATAGGAAGGAAATAATTTTTTTGAACAATTTATTTGATGATCTTGGAGTGGAACTGTGGAAGCAATTTGTGTTTAAAAAAACACGAGAATCCATTCGATGATTTGCTCTCAATTTGTTTGATGACTATGATTAAATATAACTAAAGTTATCTAACGTGAACAATGAACATAAGACCATCTCCAACTGTTTTAGATACATGGGTATCTTAGCAATAAAATAATAATATTTTTAATAAGATTTAATTATTTAATTAAATTTAAACTTGTGAAAATAAGTAAACCAATATATATATACATATATGACACAATATCAAGTGAGTATCTTAATCTAGAACTCATGGGTTCTTATAGTTCTCTAATAAGAACCTCTCTTACCTCTTTTTCCCATTTGTTTATTTTTTATTAATAAAAAAAGTTTAAAACCTCTCTTAGAACCTCTCCTATAACCTCTATTCGAAATGCTCTAAGTAAGTAATGGTCTAGTAGTAGTTTCATTCGATGAGGAATTGTTTTGTTGGTATAATATACCCATTAGACGACTACGTTCACTCTGTTAAAAGTTTGGATGTTATATATATAAAAAATAATAATAAACATGAATGATTTGTTTTCCTCCACATAATATATTTATCATTGTGGTAATTGATTTCTCACAAGTCACATCCATATGAGTCAGGACAATCAAAGTCCAACCATTTGCATCACATATCGATAGATAGAGCCAACATCACTTTCACGTTTACAAGTAATTTACATATATCCGGTTTCAACCAAACCAACTAAACAAATAAAGCCGAAATAGAAATATTAAAGTATTCTCAAAATCTGATTGCTAACATTACTTTTGTACCAGACAAACCTTAAATCTAACCGAAATTAAATTAACATTTATACTAAAATAGATTTGATTAAACACTCATCGGGTAAACCTACTCTTCAGTAAGTATAACAAAGAAAAAAAAAACTGCATAAATATTATCTCCAAAAGACGATTAGTAACTTTATTTCTGTATATCAAACTAATCGAACTCAAACTTAATCGGTTAATCCGAACCAAACTAAACCAATTCGTCCAGAATTCATATTTTTTTTAAACAGCCTATTTTATTAACATTTACACTAAACTATATTTGATTATCAAATTTATCTACATAGTCTAGTCTAAGATCGAATCGATCTCAAATCTGAACATGACCAAAACAAATTACAAAGTTGCATCGAACCGGAAAGAGCTAGGTTCTAATTAGGTTTAATCCTACCAAAAACCACAAATTTAAACCAATCAAACCGGGAAGAAAAAAACGAATTTCTCGTTGCTACAAAACACACTTTATCTTCTCATCATCTTCAATCTATCTTAAAGCCAAGCAATAATGGATTCCGAAATCGCCTTCGACAGATCTCCGTCGTATCGTGTCTACAAGAGTGGCCGCATCGAGCGTCTCTTAGGAGAAACAACCGTTCCACCATCTCCAACCCCACAAAACGGCGTCGTCTCCAAAGACGTCATCTATTCACCGGAGAAAAACCTTTCCGTCCGCATCTACCTCCCGGAGAAAACCTCCGACGTCACCGAAAAAAAGCTCCCAATCCTCATCTACTTCCACGGAGGTGGTTTCATCATAGAAACAGCTTTTTCTCCAACTTACCACACTTTCCTCACATCAACAGTCGCCGCCGCTGATTGCTTAGCGATCTCAGTAGATTATCGCCGTGCACCGGAGTTTCCGATTCCGATTCCATACGAAGATTCATGGGATTCATTGAAATGGGTACTCACTCATATCGCCGGAACCGGACCGGAGAATTGGATAAACAAACACGGAGATTTCGGAAAACTTTACCTCGCCGGAGACAGCGCCGGTGGAAACATAGCTCATCATCTTACAACACGAGCTAAAAGAGAGAATCTTGAAAAATCTGTAATCTCTGGAATAATCTTGATTCATCCATATTTTTGGGGGAAGACTCCAATTGATGAAATGGAAACAAGAGACGTGGCGAGGACGAAAGGTGTTGAAGGAAGTTGGGGGATTGCGAGTCCGAATAGTAAAGAAGGAGTTGATGATCCATGGCTCAACGTGGTCGGATCCGAATCATCGGATCTATCCGGTTTAGGTTGCGGGCGGGTTTTGGTAATGGTAGCTGGAGATGATCTGTTTGTGAGACAAGGTTGGGGTTACGCGGCGAAGCTGGAGAAGAGTGGATGGGAAGGTGAAGTTGAGGTAATGGAGACTAAAGATGAAGGTCATGTTTTTCATTTGAAGGATCCTAATACTGATAATGCTCGTCAAGTTGTGAAGAAACTTGCAGAGTTTATTATTAATTAGTAATGAGTTTGTCGAAAGAGAGAACACAATATGTAAGGAATAAATTGGTGTATTTGGTATTTGATGTTATATGAAATCACAAATAGGATTAAAGCTAAGAAAAGTCAGTCAAAATTTTAGTTACTTTTTTTTCAAGTAACTGAAAGAAAAGACGATTAAATTAGGTTTTCCTCAAGGAAATTCAGCCGCGGGTTTGATTGACGAATGTTGTAAGAGGCCGCGAATCCGATAATGACGATAATTGGGGTAAGGATGATATAATACGAATATATGATATACTACATCAAGAAATCGTAGCACATTCATAACAAAACCAAAAGAAATATACAGTTTCGTTTAAGTTGGTATTATAGACATGACCACAGTTATTAAAGTTATGGTTAATTAATTATATGTTACGGTTGTAAAATTTTTTAATCCTAACTTTAACCATTTAATATACGGTTACGGTCACGGTTTAATACGATTCGTTTATTTGATGACTAAAATAAATATTACTATCAGTAACATTTCAGTTTACACAAAAATTTATAGTTATGATTAATTATATGTTCACTTTGTTATTTTTTTAAAACGATTGCAGTTATAATTTTAATATTACAACTATACGGTTAACCAATGGTTTTATACGGTTACTGTTAATTTACGATTACAGTTAACCATAACTAATATATTTTTACGGTTAATGGTTACAGTTTTTAACTATTTTATATGGTTACATACAATTACAGTTACACTCATAACAATCAAATCCATTCATGAAAAAAAAACATGAAAAATCGATATCTTTAAAAATAAAAATAAAACTACCATCGCCCGCATAAAATCCAAAATTTTCAACTTTTCCCCTTATAAAAGAAAACCCATTTAACCGAAATAATATAAATATACCGACTATAACAAAAAATTACCAGAGGTAATAAGAATTTTACTCTCTTTTTTTTTTTTCACAAATTTTAAACTACAGAAAAAATAGAAGACCTAAACTTAAATAAATAATATAAAGCTCAAGCCTAATCCCAGATTGTATCGCAATAATTTCGAAATTTCAATTCCACTGATCTAATAACCCTAAAACCAAACCCTAGATCCATTGGCGTGCTCAGCAGGTAAGCGCAGACATAGATAAGCCGGACGATTTGATGAGAGAAGAGAAGAGGCAAACAGTGTCTGAAAATCAGGATTGGGCTAAGCTGTGTCCCGATCTTTTGCGAAAGATCATTGAAAGCTTGAGCTCTATTGAGTTTTACCGAGCAAAATTTGTTTGTTCGGATTGGTATTACGTTTGGAAAACATGTGTAAAGCGGCCTTTGTGTCCATGGCGGATCATATGCAAATATGATGATTCAATCATGTTATTCGATCCGCGTGAAGACAAGTTTTACTCAGCTCAATTCTTCGGACTCTCTGACAAGAGCTATTACATGGCTAGCTCAGGACATTGGCTATTGATGGTAGATTCTCGTCTAGATTTCTATATTTTTAACTTGTTAACGTGCAAAAGAATCAATCTTCCATCAATGGAGTCTCCAGTTCAAGGTGCGCAAGTGAGATTTGAGCGAAGCATTGAATCAAGATACGAGTGGGGACAATTCGTGGAGCCTTGTCGTAAGGATCACGTGTGGAAAGACATATTCGGAAGCAAAAGATCAGCTGTTCTGTGGATAAACGAGAGGACAGGAGATTATGTGGTAGCTTGGATTTTCAATAAGCATTACTTGTTCACACACAAGAAAGGAGATGATTCGTGGTGGAATTGGAATAAGGATTGGGAAACCGGAGGCGCAAATTTGGGTTATTTGGCTTTGGCTTATAAGAACAGTAAGCTTTATCTCTATACTACGGAAAATCACATCAAGATTATCGATTTCTCTGGAGATTTTCCTAAAGAAGAAATCGAAAGTAACCCGTACCAGGATCTTCCGTTTCACTACGTTCTGCAACAATGGGAAGACATTTGGAAGACGAGAATAGCGATACAGAAATCAGGAGAGGTTTTGATCATCTTGTGTTTATTTGAATTTAGACATGATGAAGAGAAATATTTGTTTTACATCTTTAAGATGAATTTTGAGAGTGGTGAATGGGAAAGAGTGTATTCTATTGGAGATGATGATGAGATGTTGATCTTTGGTCATGGGGTTACAATAAGAGCACCATCGGTTCAAGATGTTGGTGATGATGCAATCAAGAATGGTTCAATCTGTTTCGTTAAAGATGACCTTTGGTCAGGATATGATTGTCCTTCACATTGCGGTGTCTTCGATCTTGCCACAAGTAGTATCAATTGGTCTAAGAAGTTGCGTTTTTTTATAACTAAATGTCAATGGTTAATTCCAGGATTTGCTTAGTCTTTTGGTTACCTAAGTTTGTTTCAATTATAAGCAAAGTTCGTTTTCTCTTTCTTTATTCTGTTCTCTAGTTATCTATTCTTCGTCAATGTTAGGACTAGAGCTTCCAATAGACTCAACTGGTCAAAGATCTTTACTTTTTGGTCTCCTCTGTTCTTAATTGCTTAATCAATCTTTTTAATGTGTAACCCAGCTCAGAAATTGGGTGTTCAGACCAGAAATAATCAATAATGATTGCTTAAGATAAAGAGGCAAGTAATGAAATTTAGTGAAATAAAGGTTTGAGTTTCATATAGACCTTCTTGTATCAGCATGTGTATTGTGTTATGTTCTTGGAAGTTTCCTTGATCTCAAGTAGGTTCATATTGAACATCAGATAATCGAAAAAATCTTCCTTTTTCTTCTTTCGTGCAGAGATTTTTCATGATTTTCATGATTTTATCAGTATATGATAGATACAAAGGAGGAGCAATCACATGTATGGTCTTGGCTCTGCTCTTCTCAGGGACATGGTCAGCAATATTGACTATAACGGAAAGAGGCGGTCGACTTTCTCGACAATCTATTTTGACTATACACTCACAAATCTATAGCCGCAGTGATCATAGCTCTCAAGCTAGGTGAAATAGGTCCAAGCAGACAAATTTTCATTACACAGCTTTCTCAAGTCAGTCACATATACATACATACAAACTTCTCTTTTAAAATTGGCAGTATGTGATGTTTGCGATGGGTGGAGGAATAATTCTTAGCCTTGGAAACTTAGCGACACTATGCTTGGTCTTTTGTTGTCCACTTTTAAAATTCTCAAATATCTATTTCTACTTTATCCAAAAAATAATAATAATCTATTTCTATGTACATAAATATGAAGGGAAAATAGCATAAAAAATCTTCAAATAGACAACCACATCTATTTAAACCTACAAAATTTTGAACACTCATAGTAAATTATCAATGTGACAACTTTGTTACTTAAAACTTTCAATATGGTTTTCGAATTCGCCTCATCACTAAATTTAACGGACCACTTAATTCCATTATTTTCCGCTAAAATTTACTAATATGGCAATAATTTTTATTTTAAACTAATGAAATTATTAAATTTTTTTATTTACTACATTTTAATCTATTAAAAATTCTAATAAAAATTAGAAAAAACAATTTTTTAATTAAAATCCCGTAAAAATTATTAATAATCTTATTAAAAAATTTATAAAATTTTTATCCAAGATCAAGGGAACTGAGGAAGGAAGAAGACAATAATAATTTAATAAAAAAAAAATTAGTACCAATTAAAAGTTAAGACATAAACGAGCGAAGAATATCTTTAATTTTAATTATAATTTATCTCAAAATTAACATTTTTTTTTCGGCAGTTAACATATTTTCTCATACATACAATTGCATTATTAGAACTTTTGTTTTCATTAGGTTTACCAAACCCTAGATCCAGTGGCGTGGTCGGCAGGTAAGCAACATGGATACGCAAAACGATTTAATGACAGAAGAGAAGAGACGAAAAGTGTCTGAAAATAACGATTGGTCCAAGCTTTGTCCCGATCTTTTGCGAAAGATCATCGAAAGCTTGAGCTCTATCGATTTTTACCGAGCAAAAACCGTTTGCTCAGATTGGTACTCCGTTTGGAAAACATGTATAAAGCCTCTATATCCATGGCGTATCATATACCAAGATGATTCTTTGATGTTTTTCGATCCCAGAGAAGATAAGCTTTACACAACCAACCTCTTGGGACTCTCCGACGACAGTTATTTTATAGCTAGCTCTGGAAATTGGCTCTTGATGGTAGATTCTCGGCTCGATTTCTATATTTTTAACCTAGTAACGTGCAAAAGAATCAATCTTCCATCAATTGAGTCATCAATTCGTGGTGTACAAGTAAAACTCAATCAAAGTTTCGAGCAGGAATACGGCGAGTGGGGAAACTTCGTTGAGCGTTTTCTTAACGATCACCTTAGGACAAGATCAGCTGTTCTTGGGATAAACGAGAAGACAGGGGATTATGTGGTTGCTTGGATTTTTGATAAGCATTACTTGTTCACACACAAGAAAGGAGATGTTTCGTGGTGGAATTGGTAGAGTAATTTGAAGTATTTGGATTTGGCTTATAAGAACAGTAAGCTTTATCTCTATACTACGAATGATCAAATCAAGATTATTGATTTCTCTGGAGATTTACCAAAAGAAGAAATCGAAAGAAACCCGTATGGGAACCATCCTTTTCACTACGATCGACAAAAATTAGAATACCCTTTCAAGAAGAGAATAGCGATTCAGAAATCAGGAGAGGTTTTGATCATCTTGAGTTTATTACAAGGTATTCATAATCCGAAATCTAATGTATTCAAATGGAAAAATATTTTGTTTAACATCTTTAAGATGAATCTTGAGAGTGGTGAATGGGAAAGAGTAGAATCTATTGGAGATGATGAGATGTTGATCTTTGGTCATGGGGTTACAATAAGAGCACCACCGATTCAAGATCTTGATGATGGAGTCAAGATGGTTCAATCTGTTTGGTTAAAGATGACCTTTGGTCAGGATATGATTGTCCTTCATATTGCGGTGTCTTCGATCTTGCCACAAGTAGAGTCAAATGGACTAAGAAATTGGGTGCTAATATAACTAGAAGTCAATGGTTTGTTCCAGGATTTTCTGAGTCTTAGTCTTATAAAAGGTAACATAATCTTCTTTCACTTGTCAAAGATCTTTACTCTTTTGTCTATGTTCTTGATTGCTTCTATAGAAACCCAAAGATTTTTTCACTTAGATGTTTTTTTTTTTTCTGATCTTTATAGATTTTTTACAGAACTAAAATCCTCAATTTGAGTTTGATCAATCTTTAATGTGTATCTGCCCAGAAGTTAGGTGTTCAGACCAGAATAGTCAATAATGCTTGCTTTAGATAGCAGGAGGCAGTCTTTAATGTTTGCTTCTCTCTTTTGAATTTGATTTTGACTTAGTTTTTTTTGTTTACTGCGGCCAATTCTTCTCTCTTTTTAATTTGATTTAGCATGATTTTGTATTGAAAAATGTTCAAAGAGTAACAACTCCAAGGACACGATTATGTCACTTATGAACTAGGAATCTAATATGAACGCAATTCGAGATTTAACTAATTTATACAAAATTAAGGGGTGTTATTCAGTTATGAATGTTAATATAATCTAAATCCAAGTCCAAACACATTTTTTTGTTCGATCGCTAATTTTAAATTATGTATTAAATTTGATATTTTTGAATACTAAATTTTTTAAGTCATACATTGAATCATTTAAAATGAATTCCAATATAAAATTATGAATAATTAACATCAAATTTTTAGAAATAAAACAAATCCAACATAACCACACTATAGAATGACCATAAATCAGGTTCATAACTGGATTCGGGAGATCAAAACTTGGGAGAAAAGATTTGTTGAAATCAAATACACTTGGACCTATAGAGAACAAAATGAAGCGGCATATATCATGGCAAAGATGGATCTCATAGGAGATTTAAAATTTCAGTTATTTTTTTTTGTTCCTAATCAGCTAACAGATGTGCTACATAAAAACTTTGTATATTATGATTATGATCAATGAAAATTTAAGATGTTAAAAAAAAAACAGTTAAAAAATATACAATGGTTTGAATGTCAAAACTAGTTAAACTAGGTTCACAAAATTTAAGCTAAGTCACTATCTTTCGACTTTCATGTTTTCTAATCAAAACTAAGGTTTTAACTGCCACATTTTCGCTTTCTAATAATTTATGTTTCCTAGTTATAACAGAAATCAGAATCTAATTTCAATAGCCTTATATATTTTCAGTTTTTTGTTGTTGTTGTCGTCGATCTATATAATTCTCAAACATCATTATTTAATTAATTACTATTTTTTTTTATCAAAATATTAAAATCTGTTTCAACCGGTTAGACCGGTCCAACCACCAATTCTCGATATTCAAAACATTAACAAGTAAACGTTAATATTTATATAAATTCTCGTCTCGATTTCTATATTTTCAACGTTGTAATTAACGGGCAAAATAATCAATCTTCCATCATTGGAGTATTCATTGGAATACCTTTGTCTGACGAGAATAGCCATACATAAATCAGGAGATGTTTTGATCATCTTGAGCTTAACAATACATTATGAGATAAAATGTTTTTTTTTACGTATTTAAGATGAATTTTAAGAGTGGTGAATGGGAAAGAGTGTTTTCTATTGGAGATGATGAGATGTTGATCTTTGGTCATGGCGTTACAATAAGAGCACCACCGGCTCAAGATGTTGATGATGGAATCAAGAATGGCTCAATCTGTTTAGTCAAATATGACTTTTGGCTTTAGATTATGGTGTCTTCGATCTTACCACAAGTAGAGTCAAATGGCCTAAGAAGTTAAGTGTTAATATAACTAAATGTCGATTGTTTGTTCCTGGATTTGCTTAGTCTTTTGGGTAACTAGTTTTCTTCAATTTTAGTTGAAGTATTTTTGGTTGTTGCATGGTTTCTAAATATTCAAATTTCAAAGGGTAACAACTCCCATTAAATGATAAAATAAAGACAAGATTGTGTCAGCCGTTGACTTATGAAGGAATCTAATCTGGACGCAATCCGAGATGTATTTATTTTATACAAAACTATATTGAAAAAAAAGTAATTGGGGGAAAGAGTTGTCTTGTCTCTATCAGAATCTGCCAATCTTAATGACAGCCACAAGCATTTATTCTGAATCTCCCCATCAAAATGAGAATCTATTAAGCAAAGTTCCTTGAAAGTTTAGGACAAGAGCTTCTAAAAGGTAAACATAATCTTCTTGCACTTGTCAAAGATCTTTACTTTTTGGTCTATGTTCTTTATTGCTTCTATAGAAACCCCAAAGATTTTATCACTTGCTTAGATGTTTTTTTTCTGTTTTACTCAGATCTTTTACAGAAACCACAATCCTCAATTTGAGTTTGATCAATATTTAATCCCAGAAGTTAGGTGTTCAGACCAGAAATAGTCAATATGTTTGCATTAGATTGAGGTATAGTGAAACAGAGGTTTGAGTTTCTTGTAGATCTTCTTGTATCAGCATGTGTGTTATGTTCTTGGAAGTTTACTTGAGCTCAGATAACGAAAATAATCTTCTTTTTTTCTTTTTTTTTGCAGAGTTTTTTCATGAATTTATAGGTAAATAAAGAGAGATAGAAAGATGTATATGATTGAGAGCAAAGGAGGAGCAATCACTTGTATGCTCTTAGCTCTGCTCTTCTTAGGGACATGGCCAGCAATAATGACTCTAACCGAAAGGCGCGGTCGACTTCCTCAACACACTTATCTTGACTACACACTCACCAATCTGTTAGCTGCAGTGATCATAGCTTTGACGCTAGGAGAAATAGGTCCAAGCAGACCAAATTTCATCACACAGCTTTCTCAAGTCAGTCACATAAAAACTTCTCTTTTAAAATTCTTGTGGGAAAATATCGTTGAAACGTGGTTTTTGTTACAGGACAATTGGCAGTCTGTGATGTTTGCAATGGGTGGAGGAATAGTTCTTAGCCTTGGAAACTTAGCAACACAATATGCTTGGGCTTTTGTTGGTTTATCAGTCACTGAAGTCATCACAGCTAGTATCACTGTTGTTATCGGTAAAATCTTCTTGCTTCAACTACTTTTAACTGATTAAGCTTTCCATCTTCTTATGAGCCTTTTGTTCTCTTGCATAGGCACAACTTTGAATTATTTCTTGGATGATAGAATCAACCGAGCTGAGATCCTTTTCCCGGGAGTCGCTTGTTTCTTGATTGCCGTTTGTTTCGGCTCTGCTGTTCATAAATCAAATGCAGCTGATAACAAATCCAAACTCCAAGATTTCAAAAGGTTTAAAAAGATTCACAAATAGTTCTTTGTTTTTCTTTCACTTTGGTTTTGTTTTGGCACTAATCTTGATCTTGTTTCAGTTTAGAGACTACTTCTTCCTTCCAATTGGAGACAAATCTTGTGAAAGGGAAAGCAAAAGAAGGGACTGCCGCTTTTCTTATAGAGCTTGAGAAACAAAGAGCCATAAAGGTTAATACAAACTCTGCATTTTTCTTAACAGAATTGACAAAACTATTTATGTTCTTTGACAATTCAAGATTTCCATTGACAGGTCTTTGGGAAAAGCACTATCATTGGATTGATAATAACTTTCTTTGCCGGTATATGTTTCTCTATGTTCTCACCTGCATTTAACTTAGCGACAAACGATCAATGGCATACTTTGAAAGATGGTGTTCCAAAACTCAATGTGTACACTGCCTTCTTCTACTTCTCAATCTCTGCATTTGTGATTGCTCTGATACTTAACATTAGATTTCTCTACTGGCCTATACTTGGTCTCCCAAGATCTTCTTTTAAGGCTTATCTAAATGACTGGAACGGTCGAGGCTGGTCACTCTTGGCTGGATTTCTCTGTGGCTTTGGTAATGGTCTTCAGTTCATGGGCGGTCAAGCCGCAGGCTATGCAGCTGCAGATGCTGTTCAGGTTTAGACTAGAAACATATTTGTCTCTTCAATGATTTAAGAGTGACATATCTTTTCAGTTTTGATTTTGATACGTTTCAGGCACTTCCACTTGTGAGCACATTTTGGGGGATATTGTTATTTGGAGAATACAGAAGATCATCAAGAAGAACATATATACTTCTTATTAGTATGCTTTTTATGTTCATAGTTGCGGTTGCGGTTCTTATGGCCTCATCAGGACATAGAAAATGACTTGAAAATGCAATTCACAGAAACTGGCTACAAGCTAAACTACTAAAAAGGATGAAGAAGAGGACTGAAGGAATAGTAAGTAACTTCACTAAAGGCTGCAACATGTTCAAGTCTTTGTTTAAATTTAACCAAAATTGTTTTCCTTTTTTTGTTTTTGGTTTCGTCTTATGGCTTTGGTAACAATTGGTTGGATAACTTAATGATTTCTAAATATTGATCACTTAAATGTTTTGGTAATCACTGAAAATCGAGTTGCCACTCTCTGACCAATATTTTTGGATTACCAAAAGATTCAGAGAATTATTAATTCAGGAACAACCAAATCCCAACAAGTAACAAGTTCAATACTCAAACCGTTCAAGACAAAACATATTGTCAAAACAAGAAAACCAAAAATATAGTTCAAAAGATAGCAAAAGAAAAATGTGACTATCCATCAATCAGTCACACGCGATCTCTTCATCCTCTTCCTCACCAAATTCTTCACCATCATCCTCGCTATCACTTCCAACAACTGCTTGCTTGCAAAGAGGACACATGTTCTCGACCATTACCCATTTCTTGATGCATTCGATATGAAAAAGATGCCCACATTTGAGTTTAGTTGCTTCATCACTATACTTCAATTTGTTCAGACAGATCACACATTTCTCTGTTTGATCACTACGGTTTTCATATTTCCTTCGTCTTAGATCTTCATCAATGAGGTCATAGCAGATATCTCTTAATATCATAACTTTGAATAATAGCTACAAAACAAGATTCAGTTGATAAAATTTTCGATATCTAAACTTTACAGTTTACTCTTTAATCAAGAAACCAAAATGGTACATATAATTTTATTAAAGAGATTTATTTCTAATTAACCTTCTACATCTAGGATTTAAATGCACACTTTTAAAAATTAAAAAAAAACAAACAAATTATCAATACTGAAAGCATTAAAACTTTATTTAACAATTTTTTCTATAATTTAATTAAAAAATAAATCAACTTTAGTAGCAATACTTAAGTGTTATCCCACATAAACGCAGGAAATTTTATATCAAACAAAATAACACGGAAATTGTATTGAAAATAATGATTTCGTGAAACTTATGAAAGATTTAATTAAATAAGTAAAATCTTTTTATTTCAAATATTATGTAAATATTTTGATAGCTTTCCATCTTATTTCTACGAATATAGGACTTTAAACTCTAAATATACATGTTAATGCTAAGATATTTGCATGTCGAAACTTAATCTAGTCTAGATATATATACTATATATACCTCGTCCAAGATATCTATCTGAGAAGACACTTCTAGATCTTCTTCTTGTGATTGTTCATTGGTCGATGACTGTGACTGTGACAACTGCTCGACCGTTTCTTCCTACACAGTTTCAACAAGTCTGTATTATTATACTCAAAAACTTAATTTCTCTTAAAAACCAATAGAAAATAGATAATTATTACCCTCGGAAGTGGGTCTGTCAGACCATCATGATTCATCTCAACTGTTAGATATGGTGAGTTGGTGTTACTTGTTAGCATCAACTGTTGAGAAATGAAGAATAAAAAGCATGAAAGAAGTCTCTCATATAAGAGATTTTCAATATATATATTTCGTAACATATGCTTGGTTCTATATATATTGTATAAACGAAGGTTTTTGAAGACCGCTTGTGTTACTTATGTTTAGACTTTAAGAGTTCAGACACAATTTTTGTAAGGTATAATCTAGCAAATGTTTTTAAATTGAAAACTAACACAAATTAAGCCAAATAATCTACAACGAACAACAAGGAATAATAACAAAAGGCGACTCGAGTAATAGCAGATGGATAAAGATTCATACCTCAGAGATTGATATTAAAACAATAACTTGAAAGAGAGCGTTTTATTATAAATACAGTTTGTGGTTCACAAGAAGATATATAAGCACTCTTATCTCATTTTAATTTATGAGATTAGTAACACACGTATACTTGTGTACACATATCTGTGGTTAATAGATTTAGTTAATTTGAGAAAAAAGGTATATAATCATAAAATGGGGAAACTGTATCTAAAGGATTTATTTTGGAGTTTGTCCATATATATATATATATAGATTTTTTCTAATATTGCCTGACTACACTTTTAAAATAATTAAAATCCAAAAATGCCTTTCAATATGTGATTTAATTGAAAATTAAAATTTTATTAATTTAATTAAATGAAAAAGTCAACAAAAAAGTAAAGGAATGTCAAAAAATAAAATAAAATGCAAGTCACCATTCTTTCTTCTCCCTTGCCCACATGTTTCTCTTCAATTCTCTGTCGTCGACATCTATTTAAAGATGTTAAAATACTTCACCAAAGTAAAATTTTCGCACGTTTTTCTTCAACAACAGATCTCAACTCATTGTTATCAAACCATCTTCATCCACTACACATGTTACTTAAATCTACATCATATTCATCTCTAAAATACAAGAAATAATAGGATTTATTTCATGATTTAGCATTCAAGATATGATTGTTTGAATAAACACTTTGGTCGTATAGTTATGATTGTTTGAATAAATTAAAACAAATTGAGGGCATTCAGGTGCCATAGTGTGTGGTTTGTTTTTACTTTAAACTGTAAAGAAGATGTAAATGACAGGAACGGTCGAAGTTTGGGGAATATTGCTGTTTGGAGAATACAGAAGATCATCGAGAAGAACATATGTACTTCTTATCGGTATGCTTTTTATGTTCGTAGTGGCGGTTGCGGTTCCTATGGCCTTGTCAGGGCATATAAATGACTTGAAAATGCAATTATACAAAGCTAAACTATACCAAAAAAATCACAATTTTAGTTCATAAACTTGTTAGAAACCACTGAGAGACCAGCTTTTGAAACGGTTCTTGAGATGATGAAGTTAGAGTAAGTAGTAACTTCACTAATGGCTGCAACATGTTCAAGTAACTTTGGTTAAATTTAACCAAAGTGTTTAGATATTTTCTTTATTGGTTTTGCTTCTTACGGCTTTGGTAACAATTTGGATGACTGAATTGTCTTTTTTTTGCACATCAGAGAAAGAAACCATAGTTTATACTTTATAGCCAAAATGTCAAACCAAAACAGAGAAGAGAGGCAGAGAGAGTTTTTTTTATTTTTCCGGCTGGAGAGTAGTAATACACCATCACATCTAAATCACTGAAATAAAATCACTATTAGAAATTTAGAATAATCTCAAATGAGATGATTCAACGCTAGTGTAAAAAAAAAACTAATAAAACAAAGGAATGCGGCATTGATTAGGTTTTCATCATCACATGCTAAAAGCCTAAACGATACGATAAACATATATTTAATATTTTAGTAGTTTGTGTATTTTTTCATTTAATATAAATTATATCTCAAAAATATGATATTTGTTATACCCTCTATATATTAGTGTTTTCGTTGGTTCTAAACCCTAAAACCAAACCTAGATCCATTAGAGTGCTCGGCAGGTAAGCGCAGACATGCTTAGGAAGAAAATGGATGCGGAAGAAGAAGAATAAGAAGAAGAAGCCGGCGAAACATTCCGATTTGATAAGAGAAAAAATGTCTGAAAATCATCAAGATTGGTCCAAGCTTTGTTCCGGTATTTTACAACCGATCCTCGAAAGCTTAAGCCCTAATGATTTTCACCGAGCAAAAACCGTTTGCTCAGATTGGTACTCCGTTTGGAAAACATGTGTAAAGGAACGTCTACGTCCATGGCAGATCACATACCAAGGTGATGCTTCGATCTTGTTTGATCCCAAAGAAGACAAGAGTTACAAAACTAAACTCTTTGGTCTCTATTGTATGGCTAGCTCAGGAAACTGGATCCTACAAGTAGATACTTGTTTCAGTTTCTATATATTGAACCTGTTAACCCGCAAAAGGATCAAGCTTCTGTTAGATAATTCCAAGTCATTAATTAGAATCTCAAATAGGATTAAGATTAGGAGTTGTCTATCTTAATAGGTTTGAGATATCTAATCCTAATAGAATTAGGAGATGTCTAATTCTATAAATAGAGAGTCTATGGAGAGTTGTTCCATAAGACAAAGATAAGAGAGATTTAGTTTTGAGAGAGTTTCTAAATCTAATAAAGAAAGTTGTTCTTTAAATTCTTTGTTCTAGTTTATATTTGAATTGGTATCAGAGCTTAAGGAGGAGATCACGAAGCTTTGAACTGACACCACGAAGATATTACGGACTTACGAACGTCGAAACAGAAACATGGGAGACGACGGTAACGCTCAGGGACGAGCCAAGGATATCGGACCATCATCCATTCATTGTCCGATGTTGAACTCGACAAACTTCACGGTTTGGTCGATGAGAATGAAAGTCATGTTGCGACTTCATGAGGTTTGGGAAACAATCGATCCTGGAAACAATGATCCAAAGAAGAATGTTATGGCGATAGCACTCTTATTCCAATCGATTCCCGAATCTCTTATCCTACAAGTAGGAGAATTAAACACGGCGAAAGACCTTTGGAATGCTATTAAATCACGTCATCTAGGTGCAGATCGCGTGAGAGA
>VBRH01000806.1:42808-53301 GCA_014578085.1 Cardamine resedifolia | reverse complement strand
GAAGAAGAAGAAGAAGAGAAACGGACGGACAGATGGAGACGAGAAGAACGCGAAGTGGACATATTTGATTGTTATTGGGCTGAATTATTGGACAATTACACTAAGGCCCAATTTATTTTTTTGTTTTAAGAAAGGTTACACTTGTTTGGTAATTTATGTCATTTCTCTTGGTTTTTAAGACATTTAACAAGTTTTTGATTTAAATTTAATTATAAAATAAATAAGCTATATAGTAGGGGATATTGCTGACTAATTTTCCAAAGAGAGGGACATAAAAGAAAATAGTCCAGACATAAACGAGTTTTAAGGATATAAAACGATGACTACTAAAAGTAATTTAAAACCATCATCCATACGTGTCAATCGTATCGCGTAATTTGCCAATTTTAATAAAGGGATGAGAGGAGTCTCGGCGCTCGGGCGTTCGGGTTCGGATCAGATATTTTGGGTTTGAAAATCTAATACCTATTCAGATATTTATAATTTTTGGTTTAGGTTCGGTTCGATTCCATATGGGTTCGGATCATGTTTGGATATCCAAAAAATTGGGAGAAAAGTTAAATATAGATTAAATTTGAATAAAATTTGGTTAAATTTTAATAAATATAACTAAAAACTTTTGGATATATAGATTATTTTAGATATTTTTGGTAATTTTGGTCTAAAATAATTGGTATTTTCGTGTTAATAATTATAATTTTAGATAATTAGGTTATATAAAGTATAAATATAAATATACATATATGATTAATATTTTTAGATATATAATTATATTTCGGATATTTTATATATTTCTTCGGTTCTCGGTTCGGCTATTCGGTTGTTAGTTTTTTTCCAGGAAAAAGAAAGAAAGAAAGTGGTAAAGACCAACAGGTGGGACCCAGAATTTATGATGAACCATTATTATGATGCCACGTATATGCTGTCCATTTCCTGTTCGTGCACCCACCGCGGAAAGTGAATGCTCATTTTTAAAGCTCTGGTCTGGACACCCTCTTTATTGTCCCTTTATTAACCCACTTTTCTAAATTTTGAACTTCCTTAATGTTGCCTCGCTTCTTTATTTCTTTTATGATTTCAATCCCGGAATTTTCACGAGTTTCATATTAGTACATACTTTATATGATACATCACCGAATCACAAAACTAGTAGTGTGTTTCAAATGACAACATGGACGCAGGGCCGGCTCAGTTGGGGCAAGAAGGGCGACGACCCGGAGGCCAATCCCGTGTTTCCCGTGTTCTGATAATTAAATGATCCAATTATATATATATATATATATTAAAAATAGATTGAAAGGGGCCAAAAAATATTTTATATGTATATTTTTATTATTTTTATTAAAATTTTACAAAAAATAAATTTTAGGGGTCCAAATTTTTTTTCCCAAAGCCCCTAAAATTGTTGAGCCGACACTGCATGGATGAATCATGAATCCGGAAAAAAATTGCAGACTACACGAAATAAAATCCATTACACAATCACATATATCAAACAAAAAATGTACATTCAGTTGCAATATAAACATACTATTAATATCAAACTCTATTTTTGTTAATTCTGTGAATATATATTATATAGTGACAAGATCAGTAGATTGGATAGAAGATCAATTAATTAAATGAGTCTATCAAAACCTAATCGAAAAACCCCCCTATCCTAAATCCCTAAAAAGAGTAAAGACCAAGGGAGTTGCAAAAAAGGTAGTTGAGGGGGCAAACTGCAAAATTAATAAAATATATCGTTGAAACTTCAACTAACTCATAAACAATCCTTTACAAATTAGCCGCTTTTTTGTTTTTTTTTTGTTTTTTAATAACTCTCATTATTCCGGGGACCAGCGAAGCTCTCTCGTATTCTCAATTCCTTTGTTATCTCCCGACGAAATCAATGACCTGATAAAGCTCTTCACTTTTGACTGCTACTTCACTTTCTTAGGGTTCTTCTCGGATTTTTTTGTTATCTCTTCGGGTAAAAGCTTTGTACTAGTATGGACGGCGACGGTTCCGGCAGACTCACCGGCTCCGAGATTCATGGATTCCATACTTTGCAAGGTAAGAACCAGCTCTTGATTTCTTACAGTTAGTTGAGTTGCTTCTTTCTTTTGATTCGTCAATTGCATGATGATTGTTTGTTCTAAGGTTTCTTTTCACTGTGTGTTGTTGCCGAAGCTAATAACTATTGATTTATATTATTTAAAAAAAAAAAATATTTTTTTATCTTGGGTTTGGAGTGTATTACACTTTTTGTTGTATAGATGACGTGGCAATTTTGTTCCTTTGCAGCTCCTTGAAATGGAATTTGCAGTTTGTATGAAATTGAGGTTCCTCATTTGTTCTATACGGATTTAGAATGATTCAGAAGTCCTAGTACAATTGAAATTTTTGGAAAAATTAAAGATTTTTTACTTCTGTGAAAATCAGTGTTTTGAATTGTTATTGATCCTTTACATGGTATATATATATTATATATAGATTTGGTTTTTGGAAGGAAGTGATGAAATTATGTGTTATGCGTGAACAAGTTTACTTTTTGTTGTAAGGACAAAAGTTTACTTTTAAGACTGCGTCATTCTTACAAGATATATATTTGTGTTGCCTTTGCTTGTCTAAGTAATGAATTATATATGTATTTGTTGGTTGATACGAGAATATGTACTAGTCTCTGCTCTAAGTGTGTGGATATTTGTTGCTTTTGCTTGATGTTTCTTTGATATATTTTCCGGTTGTGTTTTGCAGAACTTGATGTCCAGACAATGTTGGAGGAAGCCAAAAGCAGGTGGCTTCGGCCAAATGAGATCCACGCAGTCCTCTCTAACCCTAAATACTTCACCATCAATGTCAAACCGGTGAACTTACCAAATAGTAATCATTCTCTTCTACCAAAAAAATAATCAGGCACTCAATATTTCAGGATGTTTCTGCTATTCTCCATGACTTCTTACACTGATATTGTGTTCCTTACTTTGTAGGTGGCAGAATTATATTGTTCGATCGTAAGATGTTGAGGAACTTCAGAAAGGATGGTCATAACTGGAAAAAGAAAAAGGACGGAAGGACAGTTAAAGAAGCTCATGAACACCTGAAAGTGAGTTTTTTTCATAGCTTATCTTAAAAGCTCATATCATGAGTTTTGGCTAATGTTTTGCTAATTTATGTCCTCTGAATGATGCTAGGTTGGTAACGATGAAAGGATTCATGTATACTATGCGCATGGTGAAGATAACACTACCTTTGTTCGAAGGTGTTATTGGTTACTGGATAAGTATGTAGTAAGCAAATATCACTGACTTGTCTACTATATGTCATTTGCTGGAGGCCTTTTTCTTCTATGTTTCTTCTGAAGGTTATGAAAGTAAATCATCTTTTCTTTTTATGTCAGGGCTCAAGAGAACATCGTCCTTGTACATTACCGTGATACACAGGAGGTTCGTTTTTAATACTACCTGTTCTCAACTATCTCTTGTGTTGGAAAATGTCTCAGGGTTATGTATTTCTTTGCTGTCCATGGAATAGTCATGGTCTTTGATTGGAATGCTTTAGTTGCAGCCCTCTGAGAAATTTTGATTGGTTAAACTGATATGTTCAGGCAACTGCAACGACATCCGGGGACTCAATCTCTAGTCCAATCTCTGTCTCTGATCATTCATCCCCAAATCTTGTGGCAGCTGAAGATATTGATTTTACCTTTGATAACTCACGTTATCTAGGTGGAATATAATCTCTAATTGATCTTGGTCATTTACAGTTTTTCTACTTACCATTTACTTTAGCATTACCACTGTGGGTTTGCTACTTGAAAATTTTGAAAACTTGCTTTGAGTTCTTCATTTGGACACTTATCATACTTTCTTCTGGTGGTTCACAGCAAGCAACAACAGTCCAGTTGTTAGAAATCATGAGATTAGGCTTCATGATATCAATACGCTTGATTGGGATGAGCTGCTAGTACCAACTGATCTTAACAACCAATCCGCACCAACCGTAGGTAACTTACACAGGAGTTGAGCATATCAGTTTGTGCATTAAAGAGCAATGGGGTAATGTTGAAAGTAAATCTCCTTTTTTGTGGTCAGATGATCTGTCATACTTCACAGAACAACTCCAAAATGCTGCACATGCACACGGCTCTGCAGAGCATGTGAATATGACAGTGGCTGATGAATCTCTAGATGCTTTGCTTAACAATGGACCACAAAGTCGAGAGAATTTTGGTAGGTGGATGAATTCATTCATCAGCGACTCTAATGGTTCGTTGGAGGATCCTTCCTTTGAAGCCATGGTTACACTTGGGCAGGATCCATCAGCTCCTCAAGCTGCATTTCATCCTCATTCCAACATACCTCAGCAAGTCTTTAACATAACCGAGGTTTCACCTGCTTGGGCCTATTCTACAGAGAAAACAAAGGTGTGGTGGTTTAATTTGAATGAACGATATGAATAGAATAACATGTATGAATTGCAGAATGAAAATTGCAACTTTGTTACTTGTTGATTCTGCAGATTCTGGTAACTGGGTTCTTACACGAAGGTTATCAACATCTCGAAAGATCAAACCTTTTCTGCATCTGTGGCGACTTAAGTGTCCCTGCAGAATATGTCCAAGCAGGAGTCTACCGTTGCTTCATACCGCCACACTCGCCTGGGATGGTAAACCTCTTTCTTAGTGCTGATGGACACAAACCAATTAGCCAATGTTGCAGCTTTGAACACCGGTCACTCCCAGTTCTTGATAAGCCCATCCCGGAAGACGATCAAGAATCCAAATGGGAAGAATTTGAGTTCAAAGTTAGACTTTCTCATCTTCTGTTTACGTCTTCCAACAAACTCACTTTTCTCTCCAGCAAGATCTCTCCTCCAAATGTGCGAGAGGCGAATAAACTCGCTAGCAAAACGTCCCATCTCTTAAACAGTTGGGCTTATCTAATCAAGTCCATCCAGGGGAATAAGGTTTCGTTCGATCAAGCGAACGATAATCTCTTCGAGCTTACTCTGAAGAACAAGCTTAAGGAATGGCTTATGGAGAAAGTGCTCGAAGGTCGTAACACACTGGATTATGATTCTAAAGGCCTCGGTGTGATCCATTTCTGTGCCATTCTTGGATACACTTGGTCAATCCAGCTGTTCTCATTGTCAGGTTTATCTTTGAATTTCCGTGATAAACAAGGATGGACTGCTCTTCATTGGGCAGCATACTATGGAAGGTAAAGCCTATCTCGTTTAAAGTTATATTTACACTGTTGTTAGTAGTTTGGTTACTTGTTTCTGTTTACATACTTTCTTTTTGGGTTTTAAAGGGAGAAGATGGTGGCTGCTCTTCTCTCAGCTGGGGCAAGACCGAACTTGGTGACAGACCCGATAAAGGATAATCTTGGCGGATGCACAGCGGCTGATCTGGCACAGCAAAATGGATATGATGGTTTAGGTGCTTATCTTGCTGAGAAATGTTTGGTTGCTCAGTTTAGAGACATGAAAATTGCTGGAAACATCACTGGTAATCTGGAGGCTTACAAGGCGGAGATGTCAAACCAAGGCGCTCTCCCGGAAGACGAGCAGAGTCTCAAGGACGCTCTGGCGGCGTACAGAACAGCCGCAGAGGCAGCAGCTCGGATTCAGGGTGCGTTTAGGGAAAATGCGCTGAAGGCAGCAAGGTCAAGCGTGATTCAGTTTGCTAACAAGGAAGAAGAGGCTAAGAGCATAATCGCGGCGATGAAGATTCAGCATGCTTTCCGTAAATACGATACGCATAGGAAGATAGAAGCCGCTTACCGGATACAGTGCAGGTTCCAAACATGGAAAATGCGAAGGGAGTTCCTGAATATGCGCCGTCAAGCAATTAGAATCCAGGTATGAAGTGAACTGTTACTCCTGTGAGCAAAAAAACTAAGAGAACCACACAAGATTCAGCATCCAACATTATAAGTCTACTCTAAACTTGGCTGTTCATAATCATCACTTTTGTCTTAATTCAACAACAATAAGACAGTGAAAGTCCACACCTGTATCATAATGCTTGTCTGAAATTTGTAACACATAATAAAGTTTCTTTCCTCCTGTTTTGCAGGCTGCTTTCAGGGGATTACAAGCAAGGAGGCAGTACAAGAAGATTTTGTGGTCAGTAGGAGTGTTGGAGAAGGCAGTTTTTAGGTGGAGACAAAAGAGAAAAGGATTTAGAGGACTCCAGGTTGCAGCAGAGGAAGATTCTCCTGGTGAGGCAAAGGAAGATTTCTACAAGATGAGCCAGAGACAAGCAGAGGAGAGGCTTGAGAGATCTGTAGTGAGGGTCCAAGCCATGTTTAGGTCTAAGAAGGCTCAAGAGGATTACAGAAGGATGAAACTCACACATGAAGAAGCTCAGGTGAATTTATGTTTCGTTTTGTTTTTGAATCTCTCAATTTAGGCAAAAAAAAACAACAAAACGAAGAGGTAAATTCATACTTTGAATTAACGATCCTCCTTGTTAATGGTGTGATACAGTTGGAGTACGATTGCTTACAAGATCAGTGATCAAGATGGCTCTGGGGAAGTGAGTCCAAGAGTGTTTGGTGTGGGAACATGATCTGTAAATTATGTACTTGTGCAAGGTTACTTTCGACCTTCCCGAAATTGGTTTAGAACAATAAAGTATACATAACGAGACCAATCTCTGTTGTTGGTTGGTGCATGAAAAAGGGAGACAAAATTAACAAACAGATTGGGTTCCTCTGGCTCTGTCACTTGTAGTGTAATCTAGACTTGTACATTTGTAGAGTAAAATTGCAAGTAACAAAAGAAGAATCTGATGAACAAATATGGTTTAATCTATGTTCCTCTGCTACCTTATATTAGTTTTTTTCACTTGTAGTAAAAAAATATTCGAAGTAATTAGTAATTTCCACACAAGCAAATAAAAATCAAAAAGCACAATCTCCTCTACTCGTAACCGTGAAACAATTAAACAAATATACGTGAAAGCAGAGACAAGACTTCACCATAAATAATCTCAAAGAAAGAAGAAGGCTTTGTAGATCTAGTTTTCAAGTCTTTACTTACTGAAGGTGGTTGTTTCTCATCATCTCTTCTTCTTCCTCTTCTTCGATCATCCTCGTTCGTGTTTTGCTTTATCTTCACATCTCCCTAAAGTACAATCACAAACTTTCTTTCTTCAACATTTTTGTTTTAGTTTACAGATGTTTCTCCTCCCCACCAAATAAGTTTTTGGTTTCTTATTATACAACCACTTTTTCACTTACTGTCCTTGTCGTTGCGTTACTTTCGACCTGAAAATTGAACTTCAAGTGTAAGATGCTTTGTTTTTGAGCTGAGGATTTGAATCTATTGAGCGCAGTTAACAATATGATTGATGGCACGAGGGTGTGTGTGTGTGTGTGTTTTTGAGAATGCTCTTAGACTGTTTTGCTTTACCTTGGCTGCTTTGAACAGTTCGTCGATAACCTCAGACAGTGTTGGATGCGCATGAACTGCCAATTTTATGTCCTGCAGAGATACCAGTAACCATGCAAGGATCAAGAACTAAATTCGAAATAGATTTAATCAATACGTTATGGTACCAAGTATATGGTATCGAAGAACCTACCTGAATGCGAGTTCCTAGAGCAATCGCATTAGAAGCTTCATGGATAAGGTCAGCTGCATGCAGTCCAAATATATGAACTCCTAAGATTTCACCATTATCAGGTCGGTATATCATCTGCATAATGAAGGCAATGAGATCTCTTTGTTCATTCATGAACCATAAATAATCAACAACTTTTATTTCACCCACCTTAGCTATTCCTTCTCCTTCGTTCTCAGCTAGAGCCTTTGTGTTAGCCTTGAAACTTGTCTTCACAACACTAACTTTAAACCCTTCCTTCTCACCTTTTTCTTTTGCTTGAGGCTGATGATCGCGGGAATTATGTCAAAACATAAGGAGTTACAGTAAGCATATTGTTCATAACATTTTTCTTTTCTTTTTTTATCCTCTTTAGAACTAAAGCACTAAGTGCACAAGGATCTAGAATTACCTCTGTCAATCCCACCATGCTGATTTCAGGATGAGTAAAGCAAGCAGCTGGGATGCTAAGATGATTAAGCACATGATCTCTACCGCTGACTTGCTCGACCACTAGTCAAGGTGTAAGAGCACAGAGTTTAATACAAGGCCCAAGAAAAAAAAAAGAAAAAAAAATGGTCACTGCATTTATAGTAGCCTATTGATAAGCCATTTACCAGAAATTCCTTGGGCACTGGCTGCATGTGCAAGCATCAATTTACCATTGGCATCACCAATGCAGTACAAGTTCGGAACCTATCAAGCAAAAAGGAATTTAGCATATAGAAAGAGTTCTGGTAAGAGAAAGGTAGGTATATGCAAATAAAACAGACCAGAGTCCCATTTCCATCGATTACACGCATTCTCTCATCAACCGGTATGAAACCTCTCTGCGTCACAACATTGACCTGTGTTGAAATGACAACTTCAAGGTTATTTTTCTTAAGACCAAATATTTTCTGGTAGCCAAAATGACAACACTATCATAATAAAGGGGGTGGGATTTAGTGTCATCTCATACATTTTCCAAGCCAAGACCATTGGTGAATGGAGCTCTCCCAGTAGCAATAAGAGCAGCATCTACCTGGAGAAGGAAAACAACCTCATACTTTCAACTCAAAAACATCACATAGCAAAAATGAAATGAAACCAAAAGACATTACTATTTTTATCCTTTTCTTGGAAGGAAAAAGCCACAATAAATACAGAAAATGAGAAGCTCTACGAATCCACCTATGTCATAATCTGTATACTTCTATTTCTGCGGAAAGAGTAAAAGTGTGGTTCATGTGGCAGTGAGAAGCAGACTGGGTGAAAAACAAGACCCACTACCAAGTACCAACAGCACATAACTAACAGTGATATTAAATCTCCGGCATGAAAACTAAGTAACTGATGATATATTCTCTTTGTAAGACATCAGATCTCCCTATCTTTCTATGAAATTTTGTTACCTCCAAAGTATCCTTAGGTTCCTTGGTTTTGGCATCAATAAGCTCAATCGTAACTGGTTTCCCATCCTTTGCCGGAGTAATCTATATAAGATTATATTTAATATTAACAGATGAATACATGGACACACTGAATAAAGAAAGAAAGAAAGAAAAGCGGTATTTAGAAAGCATGGCTTAACAGGCTCACTTTGGTTGCAAAGACTCCAGTATGATAGTCAATCTTTCTTGGATTTATCAAAACCCTCTGAGCTAGCTTACTGATCTCAGGATCAAATCCAGGCATTAACTGATCCAGCGCTTCAATAAAAGTTACCTGTAGAAAAGATGTCCCGGTTTCGGTCACTAGCTATTGTTGTAAGGTAGGGCATACCAAAAGAAACAAAACATAGAAATGGCACAATTTCAATTTAGATCCAAAAAAAACCAATAAATTAGTACTATCCTAAAACCCGTTTTACTACTATTTGCACAAGAAAAGAAAAAACACAGTAAGAAACCAAATAAAGACTAGAAAGTTGGAGAACATTGCTAAGTTGCAGTTATTACAATCTCAACTACAAGGAAAAACATCAGTAAGTCATAGAAAAGCAATTTCATTAGTAGAGAAACATCACGTTACCTCACTTCCAAGTGCTGTGTAAACATCACTAAACTCAAGACCAATGTAACCACTTCCTACAATAGCAATCCAATCAGGGACAGACTCCAATTTCAAGGCATGGTCACTGGTGATTACAGTCTTTCCTGCAACACCAAAATATATAAACATTCAAGGAAGAATCAAGTCTGCTTGCAATAATCGTCACTTATTGCACACAACAATACAACATACCATCAACTTCAATTCCTTTAGGAACAAACGGCACAGATCCAGTGGCAATGATTATATTTTTTGCAGTAATAATATTGTCAGGGAAACCAACCCTCCCATATTTAACCTTTTGTGGTCCCTGCAGAAAGAAATACAAAAACGAAAGAGTTAAGATCGTCGCCGGTTAACAAAATTGTATCCACTTCCTGTCTAGTTAGTCAACGTGAAAAAAAGATTAAAAAAAAAAGCACGTACTGACCAGAACACAGCCAAATCCTGTCAAAATGTCAACACCAAGTGCCTTCATTGAGTTGGTGAGATTGTTTCGTATTTTGGTAGCAAGATTATTAGCATGATCTGCCACACCTTGTCGATCATAGCCAGCAGCTGAGACCTGTTTACTAGTAGTAATTACTTTTCAAGGCTAACTAACAACTTTATACAGAGAACATCTAAAGTGAAATCAGTAGAGAGTCCAAGTGAGTTGATAATTTGTACCTGGAGACCAAATGCCTTCATGTGATGTTCGTTCTGAAGTTCTCGCATTCTACCACTAACAGCAAGAAGAGCTTTGGAAGGCACACAGCCTCTGTTAACGCAAGTCCCTCCAACAACATCTCCTTCAATAATGGCAGTTTTAAGTCCCTAAGAATTAAAAAAAAGCCACGCCAATGGATCCATAAATTAAAAAAAA
>VBRH01000806.1:23864-42780 GCA_014578085.1 Cardamine resedifolia | reverse complement strand
AAAAAAAAATCGTAAAGAACACACCAATTGGCTACACATCCTCGTCCCATTTGTGTCATAAACAGAGCATCTTTTTATTTTATAATAACAGTTTAAATTATTCATTAGGAAAATTTAGTAGCTCAAATAATCACGAGTACAAGGCAAATCAGTTGTCAAGCATTTCACAACATAATAAGCCTTTAGTTGTTTCCTTCCTAATGAGAATCCAAACAAAACACACCTTCTCTACTGCGTGCAATGCAGCTCCGTGGCCGCCAACTCCAGCTCCGATGATGATCAAATCGTAATCGAAAGATTTAGGCGGAGCGCCATTACCATTAACCGCGGCGGAAGAAGCAGCAGCGGAGACTTCGAATCTCCTACTCCGAATTCCTATACGATCACTGCGCAAATCTAACTGATTAGACGGCGCGAAACCAAACGCCTCCCGCCGGAGTCCACAGAACCGAAGACTCTTCGGTATAGAAAAAACGGAACCAGTTGATCCGAGCACGTGGTTTGGTTTGGTAAGCGAGGTCTGGGAGAAAGAAAGCGCCATAGCTGATTGCATTGTAGAAGAGAGGGAGAGAGATCTGCAGAGAAAATGATGAGGAAGACGCAGATGACAAACCGGCGGAGTGTTAATACAAACAACGGAGGCGGAGATATCAAAGCGGGCTTATTTGGTTAACCACTTTTGGTTGTTGTACACGTGGCATTTATGACTTATTTTTAGCTTTCATTTTTTCAAACCTGGTTGGTTTGAGTCCAAAGCCCATGGACTCAATAGGCCTCATAGCCTTTTCACGCTCATATTATTAATTTGGTATTAGATAAACAGAGGTAAAAGACATAGCGATTGTTACTCGTCTTACGGTTTAGGAAGTTTGAGTTGTGTAGCTAGCATTTTCTCATTTTAGCGCGGTTTGGTTTAGTTGTCTTGTCTCCTAAAAATCTGAGCTTAGTTAGTCGGATCTTACGGACTTTGTTTTCAAATGATCCGTTGTTTGTAATGCTACTTGATTCCATTTCTATTATATATTATTAGATGACAAAAAAAAAAAAAAAGACATAGCGATTGTTAATTGTTTTCAGACAATTGAGAAGAATCCCAAGGAGGACAAAGATCAAACATTTTAGTGACTTTGTTAAGTTTGCAAGGTCCGGTTTTGTGTATCTTCCATTCGCATCTCGTGCATCCATACGGGCTAGATTCTTGGTCTCTGTCTTGTACGTATATACGGAAAAAATGGAACGCTAGTCTCCAGCCAAAGAGGCAAACGTATTTAGTATCTCCCGAAGCACTTGGTTTAAATTCAAATGACCACGATCCACCTGGTGCCAGATCCTGGCTTCCAAGATCGACGTCTCTTGATTGACAACGGAACACCATTGGCAAATTATCTCCAAGATCGTTATATATCACCACCGTTGTGTTTTGGTTGTCAACATTTGGTGTAGCCATGTCGTTTTCAGCCTGGGACATTGTTACACTGATACACATAGTTATGATTAATAAAGCTACAAGTCCTTCTAGAGAACCCATATTGTTTTCTTCTTTTTTTCTTTTTTTTTTGCTTTTGGTGAAATATGAAAGTATTGTATATGGATGACTCTCACTCAATATTTGTCTGTATTTATAATACTAAAATTTATTCATTATATTTCCGTAACATTTTTCTTTTTCTTTTTTGTTGACTCAGTTATTTATTTAATGCTCTTTAGTCTTTTTGAATAATATGAGTCAAAATTAAGCTTCTATATAAAAGGAGATATCATCATGGTTATGATTTATTTTCAAATGTTTTATAAATAAATTTACTATGTAGTGAAGACAAAAATTATATAAAAGGAATCCTCATCTTGGTTGATATATAGATTTTCTAAAATCAACTACGATTTATTTCCATATGTTTTATAATATACAGCAAAAGATTACCCAATATACTACTTTCCGTTGCCTAAAATAAATATTCCATTTCTTTATTAAAAAATAAAAATAAAAATTCCAATAAGCTTACTAATTTTTTTATATTTTTGGCAACATTTATTTATAAGTTAAGAGCCTCTTAATACGGAGTCAGGCCCAATAAGCTTAACAAATTATTTGTTACTAAACAAACGCGTATAAATGCCCAAAGAAATCCCGTGAAATTACCGTCTGAAGATCACGACGATATCTCATTGTTTCTCTCCCAAAGAACCAAACGAGCCCGCCAGATTTTTCTCTGAGAGTGTTGTCATTCAGTTTTCGAACCTAATTTCTCTAAACACAAGCAGCTAAGATGAGTACTATGAAATTTTGCCGCGAATGGTAAGGAAACTATGCTAAGTCTGCTCGAGTTTCATCTCCTAGTTTCTGGAATTGCACCTCGGTTTTTTCAAAGTTTCGAACTTTTAGTTTTTTTTTTATTGTTTGATTATGATGTCTTTCTTCCTCTGTTGAACCATCCATGGTTTTATAATGTGTCAATTCGGTTATACCTTTTACCCTCTTTTCTTTCGAATTTTGTTTCTGGGTCCTTGATTGTGATTTGTGTATCTGTTTGATGATCTTTCAGTAATAACATTCTGTATCCTAAGGAGGATAAGGAGCAGAAGATTCTCCTCTACGCTTGCCGTAATTGTGATCACCAGGTTAAACCTTAAAACATAACCTACTTTTTTGTGTGGAAAAGTTAGGGTTTTTTTTTTAGGGCTCAATGTAGTGCACTTTGTTGCAATCAGGAGTCTTTAAGTGAAACTATTAACGTTCCTAATTCCATTTGGATTCCTTTGTTTCACCAACCTCTTTAGTGATTGGCATATTTTTCAGCTGAATTGTCATCTTGTTGTTCCAAAATTTACCAAATCGAGCATGTAACTACTATAGATATTCTTTGTCTGACTACATTTCAAAATTTATAACTTTTTGGGGGTACTGACTTGTAGGAAGCAGCTGATAACAACTGTGTGTACAGAAACGAGGTCCATCACTCTGTAAGTGAACGAACTCAGATCCTAACAGACGTGGCTTCTGACCCAACTCTTCCCCGAACCAAGGCTGTGCGTTGCGCCAAGTGTCAACATGGAGAGGCAGTCTTCTTCCAGGTAAAACACTATATCTTGAATTACTTAATTACTTGGTTATGTGCTACATTAATAAACATATGAGCTTCAATGAACCACCAACTATCATTGAATGTGCAGGCTACGGCTAGAGGGGAAGAAGGGATGACTCTTTTCTTTGTCTGCTGCAACGCCAATTGTGGTCATCGCTGGAGAGAATAGAGAGTTTTTTTTCGTTTTTAATTGTTCAATCATCAACCTATGTTTTGATTAGTTAGTTCTTAAAGAGTTTAGGACATTGCTCTTGATGTAGTGGAATGATTGGAACAACCTGTTTGCCCCAGTCAGAGACAAATCCGTATTAGATCAATATTAAAACAAGCAAAACGAGAATCTTATGAAATCATAGTACCAATTTGTGTTTCACCAAATAAAAAGATTGAAACAGCTTGTTTCGAGCAAATGAGAGATCTGAGCACAAACATTTGCTACTTTCCTCCACGGCTCATCTCCCAGAACGCAACCTCGTGTTCAAGAACACGTACAAGAACATCTTCAGCTTCGACGAGAACCTCGCTGGAGGCATTCTCTAGACAACGTTCGGCGATGTTCCTAACAGACAAACAGTACTGTTTAAAGCCGTCATTTCCCCACCGATGACATGCTCCGGTAAGCTCCACCGGAGTTTTATTCCCGTCCTCTAAACAATGAGCAAAGCTCTCTTGATACACTGCTTCAATTGCCCAGAAAGCTGTCATAATCACCGAATACTTCACTTCACTACCCATCAGAGCTTCCAGAAACCTGAATAAACCAGACAATTTTTGCTGCTTTCTAATTTCAATTTCGAGAGTGAAATCTATTAAGTCAACAATATAAATCAATACCTGCTATATTCTTGATTAGCCTGTTGAGGCACAGCAGTTGAGAAATCAACATCCCATTTTGATCCTTGTCTTTTAAACCACTCGATTTCCTCGTTCAACGACGCTAAACCACCAAGCACCACTTCCATATCGGAGCTCTCGCCGGCTCTGATCAACACATTCGCTACAAATGGCACAAATCCTCTGACGAACAGATAATCTTGCCCCTGAAACAAACCGCCATCGTTTAAAAGTCATCGAGTGAGGTTCAGATTTTTCTTTGTTTTCATTGGTGATTACTGTACCAGCCAAGTTCTGAAGGCTGAGAGATCAACGGATCCATCGCGGATTGAAACGACGAAGGCATGACGTGTAGCCGCTGTGTAGATCGAACGATGCTTGTCAAGCCACGTGTCGATCACCCCTCTCTTCTCCGGTTCTTCCATTGAAATTGCTTCTTCTTCCTTCTTTCAAGATTCTTCATCATCCATCATCACCTTTGTCTCTGTCAACGTGTTGACTTTCTGTAGTCAGTAACGTGCACGTTTTATTGGGCTTTAAAGTAATGGCCCAAGGCCTATTAAAGTCTCGCTACTATTGTTAATACTATGATTCTTCCAAATCAACGGCAGTAACGACATGATTAAAAGAATGTAGATTACGTGGCTATTTATGAACCGTTAAAACTGTTCAGCAGTTGCGTCACGTTTTTGTAGTTAAAGAGTGTGACGTGGATAATGTTTTTCGAATTATTCTTCTGTTTTTTGTATTTCTCAGCGTAATCAGCTCCCCAAAGCTGTATGAATCCTTTATTTGTAATTTATTCATTTTATTCTGTTCTACGGATCGGACCGAGCAGACTCCGGCGGCGAATTGCATTTCCGGCAAGATCTGTGGTGATAAGATGGCGGATGAGAGGTATAATCGGAAGAATCCGGCGGTGAAGAGGATTTTGCAAGAGGTCAAGGAGATGCAAGCAAATCCGTCTGATGATTTTATGTCTGTTCCTCTTGAGGTAAACATTTCGATAAACACCTTTGTCTCCGGTTCGAGCTTTTTGGAGATCGGAGATTGTAATTGAAACTGTATCATTAATTTTTGTTCTCTATTCGAAATTGAAATTTATAATCTGTTCGATCTGTTCTGTAGCTAGAATTTTACTTTTACCGATGTTACGTATTTGTTCTCCGATTTGTGTTTCTGTAGATCTAGAAATGGTGTTTTGTGCTGTGTTGAGTCGTAATTTGTGTATTGTGTCAAGAGTGATGTGGTTTGATTTAGGCGATCATGATGTGTGAGGATTTCGAAATCCTCTTGTATTCGAGCAACTGCAACAGATGAAGTTGGATATTTGTGTGTGTTGATTCGATATCAAATGGTTTACATTTTTTCTCTATCTATTTCAACTTCAGGAGAATATCTTTGAGTGGCAATTCGCTATCCGAGGTCCTTGTGACACTGAATTTGAAGGCGGGATTTACCATGGGAGAATTCAGCTACCTGCAGATTATCCTTTCAAACCTCCTTCATTCATGTTATTGACAGTAAGGGTCTTACTCGTCTTTCACACATTAATCACACACACATGTTGCAAGAGAAAAGGTAGAGTCTTGTATCTAATGAATCTATTTGATTCTTTTTTTTCAGCCTAACGGTCGTTTTGAAACCAATACCAAGATTTGCTTGAGCATCTCGAATTACCATCCCGAGCATTGGCAACCTTCTTGGAGTGGTAAAGTTTCAGAATTTTATATTTTGCTGTTCCTACCACCAACATGTTATAAGATACCAACCAAGCAATTATATTTAGTGCTTAAAAGTGAATTTTTATGTATACCGATTGACCTTAAATCTTAGCTGTTACGTTGTTTCTTAAATAAGCACTAATTTACTCAAGGTTGAAGTACAGTTTTTTGCACTTATGATTGGGCTTTGTTTCTTTGCAGTTCGAACTGCTTTGGTGGCTCTCATTGCATTCATGCCTACAAGTCCCAATGGAGCACTGGGCTCAGTAGATTATCCAAAGGATGAGAGACGTACACTTGCCATTAAATCACGTGAGGCACCACCCAAGTATGGCTCTCCTGAACGGCAAAAACTTATTGATGAGGTAAAGTTCCTCACTGGGACACCCTTTAAGCATTAAAACAGGATGCAAAATATTATGGTGAAAACCTATGAATTTGACTAGATGTTTATTGAACCTGTCGACTAAGAGCTATACCATTTTGTCATTATAGACCATAGGAATAGCTGTTGCCTGTTGGTCAAGATGGCCTTACAATATATTAAGCTTGCATATCTCTAGCGCTTAAGAGTATTCGTGATTGCCCGAAAATACTACAAAAAACTCTACTTAGTTTTCTACCGTAATCACAGCTGTTAGTGTCTGCATATAATAAAATTTGCTGCTAAAGTCCTTAACTAAAGGAATAACCCCGTTTTACCGATTACTATTGTTTTCAAATAAAAGTAGTGTTAATTATCTCCTTTGGTTTAAAATCTTGACCCTTTCATCATGTATTTTGATATGACTAAAGTTCCTACCTATGGACTCATCTTCAGTTTTAGAAACAACTTACGTAATCATGTCCTTTAAATAAACGCAGATTCATCAGTACATCCTTAGCAAAGCAACCGTGGCTCCAAAACCTACTCCTCTGGAATGTAACCAAACATCTCCCACTCAATCAGTAGCTCAGTCCCAAGCTGAGCCACAGGAAGCCATAACAGTAGTGGAAGAGCTGTCCATCGCTACAACAAACACCATAGTTGATGATCAAATCGTAGAAGAGGTAGCTGAAGCAGTCAATACAGCAGCTAATGTGAGGCCCTCTGCAGGAGCGTTAACAGCGGTTGAAGTTGCTTCCAAAGCTTCTGGAAGAGCAGCGGTTCAGAAGCCAGTCGATGACAGATTATTCACGTGGGCGGCTGTTGGGCTCACAATCGCAATCGTGGTTCTTCTTCTGAAGAAGTTTATAAGATCAAGTGGTTATGGTGCTGGGTTTATGGATCAGTCTTAAACTCTGATGCCACATCGGTCGATCCAAACCAAACCAAACCAGACAGTAAAAGTCAAACTTGATCGATCGATGAATGAATGAAAGGGTGAAAAGTCAATGCTGCTATTGGGAAATGGGGTTGTGTTGTTAAATATATATATAAATATGATTTTAAATGCATAAAATGGGGTAAATAATTATGTATGACATTGTCTTGCAACTTAGTTGATAGATTCGATTATTAGCTTGTGACAAGTTAACAATATGTGTTTTGGATTTGAACACTGACGACCTTTTATTTATACAGTAAGCTTTGTTACTAGAAGTTGAAATCTAATTATCCAATATGCTCATAATCTATAGTTATAGATTTCACGGTCAAGATTCACACAAGTTTAACGATTTATTCAGTGTTGATCATACATGTATGTATATGAACACACATGCGAGTCATGTGTATTGTATATTTGTGTGATTTATCTATTATAAATTACAGAAACACATTAACTTGGTGTGATCCAGGAATGTGATATCATCTTGTACCTTGGTTTTCACTTTTCAACTTTGACCTTTGACTGCGAAACAATATAAGGTTAAAAAGAAGAGAAAGAAAAAGTTACCGAAGGTTCAAATCAAACAAAAGTGTCATTGATCGTAAAAATATTAAATAGAAAAAAACAATAGAAAGTATTTGGGATTGTGGCAGAACAAGACACAAAAAAAGAAAGTTAAAAGTCTATGTGCTTTATGTTCAGGGAAACTTAGGTACTAAAACCAGCAAACACTGCTTTTGCGTCTGTGAAGTGAGTTTTTAACAGCTCTTGTTTCTTCTGTCTATTCCGATAAAGAAAAATAACCACATTGATAAATACATGAATACGTTTTTCACAATTATAACCTTGTTCGAATTTAATGGAAAAGTCATAAAAATAAAATGGATACTCAATTTACCCATTTATAGTGCAAGAGAGAGAGATAGAGTGAGCAAGAAGTAGAAAGTGAAGAGGTTTTGAGTGAGATAGAAGAAGAAGAAGAAATTGTATGAACGAACGAGAGAGAGATGGGTATAAACATTCATCGTTTCAACTGGATTAAAGAAGAAAGAAAGAAGTTGGGATTCTTCAAGATTTTCCAGAGTGCAGATCTTTCCTCTGAGAGCATGGTACTCTCTGATTCCTTACATTCTCTGTGTTTGAAACGTTTGATCTGTTAGTTCTCTTGTGTTCAACGGTTGTATCTTTTGGTTTTCTCTGGATCTAAACCCTCTCTGTGTGTTGAAACGTTGAATCTGCATGTTCTCTAGTGTTTTAATGAAAAGTTGAATCTTTTTTCACTGCTTTTCTCGTTAAGAAGTAAGTGTCTTCATTTGTTCACTCTTTTTCTTTTCTTTTTTTTCTGCTTTCAAAAACATAAGACTTGTTGCTTCTCTGTGTCTGTATGGTCGGATCTCTCCTCTTTGCTTCTTGATGAAAGATTGAAACTTTTTCCTTGAATTACTTTTGATGAATTTGACTATATATAAGTTAACTGAAGTTTTACATTCTCCATTGTATGTTCAAAACAGAGAGCGTTTCCTTACAAGTTCATAAGCAGAGTTGCTAAACAAGACTTCTCCTACAAGATGGTGCTGAAAGCTCAATGGGGAACTTCATGGGAACTAGAAATCTCGAAGAACCCAAGATTCTACTATATGGAGAAGCGTGGATGGGACCAGTTTGTGAGTGATAATGTTTTGGGAAGAAACGAGTTTGTTACATTCATTCACAAGGGCAAAATGCTGTTTAATGTCCGCATCTACCAGCAGAATGGGATAGAGTTGCTTATTCCTCGAAAACTTCAGACAATTGGTTCTTCTAGTAAGTTGCGTTTTTATTAATGCTTTATGATGAAACAGATGAATCTTGACTTTGATGATGAAGAAAGACTACAGTTCTTGACTTTGATGATGAAATTACAGGTGGGATCAAGAAAGAACAAGGAGAGAGCAGCTTTAAAGATGTGAAGAAGGAAGAGGAAACAGATGAATCTCCGGGACGAGCTGAGGTTGACGCTAGAAAGAAGAAATCTGAAAGATCAAAAACATCCAAAAAGGAGATGAAGAGCAAGAAAGTGTACAATGTTGTGGAAAGAGGTGAATCTTCGAGAGGAGCTGAGCTTAAAGCAAGGAAGAAGAAAGCTGAGTTAGCTAGTACATCCAAGAAGAAGAAGAAGAAGATCAAGAGGAAGAGAGCGGAGTGTACTGATCGAGAATTCAGAATCACCATTAGGACATCATACCTCAAGTTCTTGGTAAGAATAAAAACCAAAGACTTTAATAAAACAGTAAACACAGAGTCTCTGTGTTTGGTGGTGATATGTGAGTGAGTCTCTGATTTTTTTTGTTTTCAGGCAATTCCAATGGAATTTGTGAGGTATATCCCGAATGAGTCTACCATATTCACGATACATCACCCAGATGGGAAAACTTCATGGAAGGTGCTTTGCTTGGTGAGGAAGACTCGGACAATCTTCTCAAGAGGATGGTCACGAATGGCTCGAGAGTACCCTTTATTGATTGGTGACATTTGCAGCTTCAAGCTCATCAATCCCACCGAGTTGCTTCTTGTTATCTCCAAGAAAGCCAGAGGGAAGAAGATTGACTCCATGATATAGAGTGATCAAATGAAATGTTAAGTGTTCTTAGCTTTTATATCTATGCAGACTGTTAAATCACTTTATGTGTTAGTTTATTTCCCTGAGACTTGTTTAGCTTGCATTTTCTGTAGAACTACAATGTTATGAAACTCGTATTAGGATTGTTATGCATATCTATCAATCTTCTGCTTCAATCGTTTCCTTTAGCAGATGGTTCTTTTAACAAATGTGTTGTAACTTGTGAAACTAATATTGTCAACTGTCAATTTCGATTTGTAGAGAATCTCGTTGTATATTGATAAAAAAAAAAAAAAAAAAAACACATTGACGACATGATTGAAGTTGGTCCAAAACACAAACAAGTCTGTATTTATTAGAAGGTGAAGTAGTTGTTTTTAACCCATACAGATAAACAATACACCAGTCGCACAACAATTAACAATACAAATTCCAACCATAAAACACACAGAAGTCATAGGATATACGGTGGGTGGTTACAAGAGTTGTCCGAGCAAACTCAGGTGTGAGCCTTGACAACAGTCACAGGGCAAGCCACGTTGTTGACGACATGGTTGCTTACACTTCCCATAATCATCCTCTTAAGACCACCAAGGCCTCTGTTACCCATCACAAGGCTTGAAAGAGGAATCTGTTCAGCTGCTGCACATATCTTCTCACGAGGATCTCCCCAATATATCTTCATCACTACTGTAATCTGCCCATGTTTTCACACAACACAACAGTTGGGTCTTTTTTTAAAACACAAAACCAAACACTTGTTGGAAGAAGACAGACATTGAAGACAGATGGCAACCAAAGGGAAAGAAGAAGAAGAGAAGAAGCTTACAGATTTCTTCCTAGCAGCAGTGTTGACAATGTCAAGGGTTTCAGCATCTGGCTTCACTGCATACTTCTTCATCAGAGCAGCATCAGAGAATTCACTCAACGGAATCAGAGCTGAAAATGTTACAACACAATTAAGACGACCAGGACCAATTTTGGCTTCATCATATAAAACACGATCGACTACTACTGAAACAAACATCTTTAGAGTTTCAAAAACAAGCAAATGGTTCTTACAGAATCTAATTGTAGATCAAACAGAGGAAAAGAATTAAAAAACAAAAAAAGTAAACACAGATCGCGATTTATATGATGAACGAAGAAGTTTGTCTCCTTTAATTTCCAAGAAAGGGAAAAAGAAGGTACGTGATCCATCGGTCTCCCAGAGCTGCATCTCGCCTTCCTCGTAATTCATATCGTGAGCGATGATTAAGAGGATGAGAAAATCTCCGTCACGAACCACGTTATCGATCGCCCAGCTCAGAGCCTTCTTGCTACACTCTGAGAAATCCACAGCTACTCCGATCCTCCGTCCACCACTCTCCGCCATTACTCTCTATCTCTCTCTGTATGTATCTGTGATTCCTTTTTCTATGAAACCTGATTGATTTTTTTTTTTTTTTCTCTCTCTGGGAATTACCAAAGAAGCAACACTAGAAGACGAATAGGTGAGGTGGTGGGAAAGGACTAGACTAGGGAGACAAGAGTTATCCCCTGTTACGTTGTCCTCTGACCTTTGGATGCATTCAACGAAGATCGCAGCCGTACATGTCAACCAGCTTACAAAAAAAAACAAATATCTTCACGGAGGTAAATTTAACGGACCAGAGTTAACAGACATTTCAAACATTCTCTCCACTAATTTAACACGGTCAGATTCTGTAAAAAACCAATAACTAAAAATAGATATTACAAAAATAGGTAGCTTAAATTTTGAGAGCGCGTGTGATTTCCCAGCAACTCGCCTCCGTCTCAAGAGACAACCGATGACCGGAACCCAAATTCCGGCTACCGCTGCTTGCTGCTAAGGCCACTAGAAACCACTCGTTCTCCAATGAAGACGGATACATTAGCTGATCATCCTGAACCAATTTTACCATTGCTTCTTTTATTGATTTTACGGCCATAAAATTAACTAATTTTATAACCAAATACATCAGTAAGAGATTGTTTTGTTACCTCTGGGAGTTCACAAAATTCATCAGGGGATATCTGAAGTATAGCTGATGCGGACTGACCTGTACACCACGCATATAGTTTGGTTTCCTCGTCTGCGAGTGTTATCATTATGTGGAAGGTTCTCACTACTTCTGATCCTGCGTTACTGTTGCACCTTACTCCGCAGAAGCTACAATGCAGATTCCTTCCATGTGATGATGATGTTGATGATTCTTCGTCTATGAAATGGCCGCAAACGCTATGTGATAATCTAGTGTTGATGTAATGGCATTGGTCGATCTCATCCAGCTTAACACGACAAATCTGTCCAAAAAATATATGGGTGAGTGACATGTAGAAAGGAAACACCATATCAAGCTCTGTGAAAATCATTTAGAATGTGAGACGAACGTTTATTGCAGGCTTTCTCTGTTGTGATATTTGGGAGAGAGTAGAGATTTTGTGAAGACAAGAAGAGGTCAGAAATGCAGGCAAGCAGCTGAGGTTGATGAATGTAGCTTTCTCGTCCTTCTCATGCCATAACACCTCAAGGCTGCTCCACCAAAAACAAGAATTCCGTTAATGTTTACGCTAAAGCAATAAACCAATACCCACTGGCACTTATTAATAAGGATTCCATTCAAGCTTAAGCTAAATCATTTTCCCAATAGCAATGGATGAGTATAGCTCTCAGTTTCAAAGTAACAGAGACGCTTACCAATTCTCTTTTGTGATTTTGCAGGATAACCCAGACACATACACGACGTGACCAAGCCCTAACCTTCCCAACGACCTGGAAACGATAAAAATAAACAGCTCACTTGATGGAATGTTAAGGTCTTCGAACTGCTGTTCAGATGTCACTTCGGAATTCATGAAAAACTTTGATACCAGTAACTAGTAAAATGGAGCTTGGCCCATATTGCTCCAGTTGTGTCTTCAATTTTCAAAGAAAAGACCACTCCTGTGGCATTTGGATCACATAAGATATCTGTTACACAACCATAGAGACTGATGCCAGTGGTTTTGTCACGAATGTCCGTAATATTCGTCTGCAGAACTTCAACCAAGGAGAGGAATATTAGCAAGAGCAGCTAAGCAATAGATTTTACATATTATCTGAGTAATAGATAATCTCCTCAACCATTCTCAAATAATTTCTCTACGTAGCAGTGAATTTCCAGAAGCATATTATCTAAAACCTCTACATTTGTAAACCATCAGCCAATATCATGCTCGAGTAAAATGTATCTTAACTTCAACTCACCCGAAAAGGATAATTACTGAAGTCTATAGACCCCTCAGCGTCACGAGGCAGTGTCACCTGCGAAACTCCGACTGAACCAAGCAGTTTAGATCCTTGACACTGATTTTGGGACAATCCTACACAAATCTGAAGAAAAAAATAACTCACTCAACATTGGTGACATAAAAATCTGCCTCAGGAAAAAAAGAGCAACAAAAAGGTTCATTTACCCGTTCCTCTTGTATGGTTGATGGCACTAGATAGAGATGTGTTGCACTACCATATTCAAGGCAGAACTCATCCTTTCCTTCCACTGCACTCTCTTCGAGACTAGAAATATAAGGCCTCTCAATCCCAAGCACACTTCCCACACTGAAAACGAATTTTTAAGAAGGGGTTGCTAGAAAAGGTCAAGGTAGAAGCACCAGCCAGGAGCTTACCTCAGAAGGTTTGCTACAATGACTTGCTCTCCCCACAAGATAAATTTTAACCGATCGCCGTCACCATCTATAAGTGCAATTTGCCTTCTTTGTGCAGTACTAAACCTGAGTTCAGATTCCAGAGGACCTATAGATTCAATCCTGCTCTCAAACCAAGAGGGGAAAATGCAATGTTACTTTAGAATAAATAGAAGTTAAGTCATGGTAACTACTCAATCTCTTATGCATGAGGTATTTCATACACACACACACTCTCTCTTACCTAGCATACAAAGAGTATGAAGTTCCATTGTTGAAAGCATCAATAGAAACAGATGAGAAAGTATCGGAACAAAATTGAGCTGCTATGAGGATTGCATCATCATCTTGGTCCTGCAGTATTTGAAAGTCAGGTGAAGACTAAGCCGTTCATTTCCATATAAAATTTCATATGAAGACTGATATGTTAGAACTAACTTCTAAGTAAATCCAAGACTGCAGTTATAATTTCTCTTTCAAAAGATTGGCAAAAACCAAACCTCATCTAGCAATATGACAAGATACTCTGTTGGAAGTAACCGTGGAGTACCAAATCCTTCTCTCGCGGTACGAAGGTGGCATCCAGTGATCAAAACCTCTCTTCCTTTACTAAGAATCCCATTTGGTGTTTCCACCAACTCATAATACCTACACAAGATGCATTAATTAGATGCTTATAAGAATCTCTATACAAAGATCATAAACAAGCAGTCAAATTCATATCTTATGAATAAGCGTACCTGCGATGTAAAAAGAGATCAATGGTGTTGGAGCTCCAAAAATCCCCTAGTGTAAGCATGAATATGTTTGTACCTGAAGTCGTATTTATGTTTGAATTGATAAACCACCTAGTTTGGCACAGTGACGCAAGGGAAATGAAAACGCTGTTAGGATTTGTAAGATACCAGGAAGAACATCGGCGTTGATAATAACAGCTTCCAAAACGCTATTTATGGACAAAAAATTCTTCTCATAAATCGAGTCTATAGAGACAGTATTAGCGAGTCTTCTTCTTCTGTGACTCTTTTTCAACTGATCTATAAGTTCCGGCTTCTTCTTTGACATTCCTGATTTGTTTTGCTCATGCCATGCCTACAAACAAAACATTCAAAATTAAGCGGATAAATAAACATCCAGAATTAACTACATAAACAAGCTCAACAACAAAGTCAAAAACTATATCTCATATAATAATAATACACTGATCATCAATCTCATTGACTAAGCTGCAAAACGGTTTCTAAAATACAATAAGACAGAAACGTCAAAGTAGCAAAATAATTTTCTGAATAAAGAAGGAAGCACAAAGGCAATGTTACAAGCACAGTGCCTCATCAAATCGAAGTAGGGGAGAGAGTGGCAGCACCTGAAAGAGATCGGACAACAGAATCGCGGCAGTGACACCGCTCGAATAAGCGGTACAGGTTTTCAAGATACGCGAGGCGATCCAGCCCCAACCCGGACCACTAGCCTCAGTCGTGGCTCCGCTGGGATCCCTCTTGCTCTCCTCATCCTCATTTTCTTCATCTTCCGGTGAAATCACCGTTCCGGCATAGTCGATGAAAGCCAGAAAGGGATCTTCTACTTCTTCCTGGTCATCGATTTCAATGAGCGATGCTCCGTTTGTATCCCCCATCAGAGCTCGATTGCAAATCAAAACCCTAGATTTGCCGTTACTGAAGTTGCCGGGGTTTTATCGGCGGGATTCAGGACATTCCACTAGTTGGGCTTTCGCGGGGAAATTAATTTTTAAACAAAAATTGTTCCTCGAAACCTTTGGTCCTCAACAATAATAATACTCCGGAAATTTCCCAAATTAAGGTAAGCGTTAATCTTAATGACACATTGACACCGGATTAACTAAAAATTAAAATTATTTTTTCACTACTTTTCAACTCTTTTACACATTCCCCCACTGTATTTATCTTTGATCAAAGGATAATCAGATGAATCTTCCACAATCTTTGATTAGGTAATTTTCTAATGAGATGAATCTTCCACAATCTTTTTACATTTATAATTTTCTCCAGTAAAAGTGTTTGTTTTTAATTCTAACATTTACCTAATAATTTTTCAACATTACACTCCCCCGTATAATTTTCAAGCGCCATTTATTCTCCCTCTAGTGAATCTCCCTAACCTCTGAGAATCAAGATTAACGTCCAGCTTCAAAGGATCCAACGACAGCTTTTCGCGTAAAAACGCATCGAGGTTAAACCCACTACCAGTTTCAGTGTCCTCACGTCCCAAAGAGCTCTCGGGTTGCTGATTGGATTGGCTATCTTTGGCTCCATTCATGTTTTTAAGAGTAGCATTTAACCTGTTGTTGTCATTGTTCTGACCAAAGTTCAAGAGCCTTTTAACGGTGTCTAAAGCCGGGTCAATGATATCCAAGAATCCCGTGACCCATGAGGCATCATCAACAACCTCTGTGCGCTGTTTTGCAATGAAGAAAAGTTATCATCAGATGAATAAAACTCCACTTGAAGAAGATCAAGGATGTGTATAAGAGCCTTACTTGTTGGAAATAAAGGTTACGGATTTCCTCAGCACGTTCGGAGTCTCCTTGATCTTCCTCAAGTTGTGCCCATGTCATCCATGTAACGTAGCTTTGTGAGTTTATGTTCAGTGATGCTCTGAACAATCTTCTTGCTGCTGAAAGGTTTCCTGCTCTCTGCTCTAGAACTCCCCACGCCTGTCCAGACAAAGAATTTGTTTCGGCATTATCCTCCAAATATGCTAATGTTTTAGCAAACTTGCTGGCTAATTTATGATTCCAACAAGTTTTTGGTTGATAGGTGTTATTCCTTAGTTTTTACAATGTTTATCTTCACTTGCTGAGACAGGACACATGAAGTTGCAAATGAAAGAATTTATTAGCTATACCTGTAGACAACGAGCAGCACTTTCAGTAGTTGCATCAATGGAGAGAGCTCGTTGGTAAAGCTCTCTAGCTGTTGTTGTGTTCCCTTCTTTCCATTCCATCCAACCCCAAGCCTAAACCGGAATACACTTTCACCGATCATTTCCTCTTCCATACATGATTGATTATAAAGACTCTTGAACTCACTAGCCAGATAGAACTGGGTAAAACCAAAGTCTACTATGTGAATGGTGAAGTTTCTTTAGAACTTTAAATCACTAAAAAGACAGCACAAATTTAAAACTCAAACCTTGCAGAAAACATATAAATCAAGACTATTTAAACAGTTCTCATGTAAAAGGCACCAATTCGAATATTGTATACATATTACTTACAATCCAAACAGGTTGATGTCTAGGATCAAGCTCTGATGCTTTCCTTAGTAAAGCCCGAGCAAGATTAGCAGATGAATGTTTGTACTCCAGTAACCCAAGGGACTGAAGGAGTACAGGGTCTCTAGGATTTAGTGCATGACCTATCTTTAGGAGCTTTCTTCCACGCTCAACGTTACCTACTCCAGCTTCAAACACCCCCCACACATGCCACGCAAACCTATTCTTGGGGCTTGCCTGGACGGCTTTCTGTGAAAAAAAAGAAATACACGATCAGAGCCGGAAGCTTTCGTAGCTTGATCGATTAACAGGCATGAAGTCATCACTGGTATGAAAATACAGCCTCCACTGCTTTGACCTTATTGTGAATGGTAAATTGAAAAGTGGATATAGCAGTAACCTCAAAAAGCTTTCTAGCAGCTGGGAATCTTTCCTGCTGAATCTCCAACTGTCCCCATGCCTGTTTATAAAAATGAACATGTAGTAAGAAAAGAGAAACTCATTCAGAACATTTCTTTAATCTCTAATTACTAGCCACCTTTCGAAACTAAATCCTGTGACTGTGACTAATCAGGAAAAGACAGGGGAGGCCAGACTTTGTTTCCATGAAAATGGGAGAAACTGAGCAGCATTCTCTTTTTACACAGTTATCTAAAAGGATGCAACTATATGGAATGGCATTGTCCTATCTCTTATCACAAACATGTCTGATGATGCAAAACACTCACCAACCAACTGGCACAGCTCTTCGAATTGCATATGGTGGCCTGCTTGAAGAGGTACCTTGCCTGTTCATACCGGCCAGCTTTGGCCTCCAACAAGGCAAGTGTTTGGTAGATATACTCGTTCCGGCCACAAAACCTGAGACCTTTGGCTAGCAGATTCCTCGCTTTACTAATATTTCCTTGTTTTATCTCCAGGTTTGCCCATCCATGCCATGCTGCTACATGCTTCTTATCAGCCACCGTGGCTGCATCAAACAATTCTCTGGCTTTTCTTACATTTCCCAATCTGTTTTCCAGGACAGCCCAACACTGTTCCAATAACAAAATCGTGTTGTTGATGCAGAAACACACAAAGTTTGCCTTCAAGTGTATCAAGCAAATAGCTTCAAAAGTCAATGTCAAAAATCAAATAAAAAGCAATACAGCACCTGCCAAATATATGCATTATCTCCTTGTGTAGCTTGACACCCTTTCTCATACACGATTCGAGCTTCGGCTAACTTCGATTGTTTGCTCAGTATCTTCCCCAATGCCACGTACGATCTCCCATCCTCTGGCCAGTAAGCTGTGCACTTAAAGACCCAACAAGATAAGATTAGATTCAGTAAATTAACGTTTTCAACTTTCTACATTTTATCTCTCTCTTTGCAATGATGGCACTACAGATCATTCTTCAAGAATCTAACCATCCATTATACCATTATCCAATGCATGATCATAGAGAAGAAAGCGATGTTTACCTTCTCCAGAATCTTCTCAGCGTCTTTGTATCTAAAATTCCTCGCCAAAACCTTTGCTCTGTACAGAGATAAGTCCAAATTCACCGCAAGTGGCTTCTCTTGAGCTCTTGCAGCAGCCGCGGCTGAAGAAGAAGATGACGACTCCGATCTCTCCGGCTCAAATATCGGCATCTTCTTAGCTATTTTACTAAGACCTGCATCGATCCTCGCTGGATAATTTTTTCCCTCTTCCTCGCTAGATTCCTTATCGGAATTCTCCAACAACGGTCGTCGAACTACTAATACTCCCTCCGTGTTAAATTCCTCTCCCTCGCCATTCGCAGATTCCTTTTGTTGCGATGATACACCTGAAGAAGACCTGTCCACGACTGCACACAGAGACGTGTTCTTAGATGAGCACGTAGGATGTATGAGAAACGATTGACCGGAGATTCCATGGGTTCCGATATGGATCTTCGCCGGTAATTTACAGAGATTCTCAGGGAATTGAGAAGGAGCGAGAAACAAAAGAGAGAATGAAGAAGTGTTAGCTGGAGAAGGAGATGAAGACGAAGACGTCGGCACGAAAAAGTGCATTGTTTAACTGATAAAACCGTCGTGAGTTTTCATGGAGGAGAGAGACGGAGAAGCTAGGCGGGCTCGGGGAAGAAGAACGATAGTCTGGAAATTACAGGGTTACCCCTACATTAATTTCAGCTTTTTGTATATTGTAATGTTTAGCTTAAGGGTGATTTGGTAGTTGTCCTGAAGAATACTACTGTATAATATCCGGCCACGTTGGTAATGTTTCTGGATGGCTTAGATGAAATGGATATCTGTGACACGTGGTAACTTCCTATTGGCTTAAAACTGTGAGGGAGATTCTTAGCCAATGAGCCAGTACGTGGATAGGTGCATGATTAAGTTTTGTAGTTTTCTTTTCTTTTTTTCTGATAAAGATAATAGTTCTCTTTTTCTTG